>JAVCKT010001829.1:22382-37498 GCA_032273925.1 Rhynchotus rufescens
AAGAGAGAAATAGCTGAGAATGAAATTTGTTCTACCAACTGCAAGGCCCAGAGAAGCAGATCTTTTTCAAACTGGGGTCTAAGCTTATAAACCACTGAGTAAGCTCAATTCTAACCGAAGTCAAAAGCAGCTGAGAACACTTCATTCCAGACACAGAGCTCTGCCTCCTGCAAACTGTGTCTTTTAAACTAGGGTTTTCATCTGATCCCTGTTATAGCAATGGAGACTTGCATTAGATAAGAGTCTGCTTCCCCACACTACATATTTCTCCAGTATAGAGCAATTCATTAGCTCTGTTACTAAACATTTGCTTGGGATTTTATCTTCACTGAACTACTATTCAGTAGCTATGTTCTTAAATGTGCTCTGAAAACAGCTCAAAATTTAATGTGTTCTTTACCACTGTAATGTCTCTCTGGAAGCCTCTATGGACTTTAAGTTACTCTGCACAACTGCAGTTTAACTCAGATCAATGGAGTCTTATCAGAAATGGATAGTTTCTTTCATTTCCTTCAACTCTCTTCCCAAGCGATTTTGCTTGAGTGCACATGACTTCTTCATACAACCACTGTCTCTTTCTTGATTTATCACATACATAGTGTATTACCGCATACAAAATCTTCCTAAAAGCAGAATTAATATTTTCAGCACTTTACATAAATCTTCTTTTCCACATTACACAGTAAAATAAAATCTTCTTTTCTGTATCACATAGTAAAATACGGCTACAAGGGTTTGCTCTGTGTCCACAAATAATGCCCATAAAGATCCTTGAAAAACCTTACGGATATTGCCTGGTACTTTGTGCCTACATGTAGCAGACATGTAGACATCTAGCCTGTCCACATCACATGCTAGTGATCGAGCAATTTCTCCCCACTTCTCAGTCTTGGCTATCTACCAGCCCCATTTCACCACAGCTGGCCAATTTCTGAGCTGCTTTGCCTCCCATGGATATTCCAAATGAGAGGGCCTGAGATAAATGAAACAGCTGAGGAGAGAGGGGCTCACAGTAAGTGTCCTTAGTCATAAAAGGTCTACAAAAGAAAGACCACAGTTCGAGCCAGAGGTGATGGAGAGTCTTGAGGGGGACGCAGCTTCTCCCTGTGCCTGGACAAGCATCCTGCCAGGGAACCTTTGCTCTGGGAGGCAGGGAGGTGTCGCTGCTTGGAGAGACCCGTGCTGCCCACGTCCTCGTGAAGAACAGCACTGCAGAAACACGATATCACTTGGTGCCTTAAACCCCCTTTATTATATTGATTTATGCTTTCCCTTTAATTCAAAGGCACCAGGAAAACATTTGCTTTTGATTTGGATATCCCGGTCCACGGAGAACGATTTCACGAGCCCCCCGCGCGCAGGTCCCGCCTGGGCCTCCGCAATGAATGACTTCCGCAAACACCCCGGCCTAAAGCCCCTCCGAAGCCTTCGCCGTAATCCCCGACATCTGCTCTGTGTCCCGCCTAGGCCCGCGCCGGGGATCGGCGCGGATCTGCTCTCGGCACGGGCCCAGATGGGTAAACACTCGACGGCGGCCTCGGCCCGCCGCGCCATCGCAGCTGAGAAGGCCGGACGCAAAGCAGGCCTCTCACGTGGGCCCTTCGGAACGTCACGGAAACACCTGCTAAGAAACTATCCAAAATAAATCTACCGAGAGTCTTTCGGAAAGACGGGGGGAAAAATGTGACTGACAGCTGCAGTGCACGGCCTGACAACAGCGGGAGTCAAAGCTCCTTCGTGAACGCAGCCCGATAAAACAACACTCATAAACAGCACTGTTTTCCATCTCAGTGGCAACAGCTCCTATTTCATTTCTCATCTTTCATTTACAATAAATACTTCTCAGGTTGAAGGACCAATATTTGACAACTTTTGACCTGCTTTATTTTCTTCCACATGTGAAGTTCATACCATAGCCTTGAAAGAAATGCTCTTACACCGTTACTTCACAAAGTCATGCCATGAATCAGCACAGCATCACGAACAGGCCTAAAATAGCTTGTGCTTGGTTATGAGAAGGTGCATGATGCCATTTTGCTTAAACCCCACAAGGTAAATAAATGAAAACCAGTAATTTAAGAATAAACATTAAGGATAAGTTTGAATTTTCCAAAGCCATTTAAGTGACACTGGAAACAAACCCTGTTGTAGGCTGAACAGCCAGTAGGTTTTAGTACCAGTGACAAATGACATTTAAAAATATCTTACCCACAATCTTCTCAATGCAACCCATGTTTTTCCCTTTAGGGATTCTGCAGGTTTATCTAGGTAGGCCTCCCTGCTGCTTCTCTGTTACACAGCCAAGCAGTGATCAGATCAGAGGCTGGTTACTAATGACTTAATTATTTCCAGTATGGCTATAGTGGGATTTCCAGAAACACTTTCATGGTTTTGGAATGCTCAAGTAGAATAAGATCAAATATTTGCCATATTTTGCATGTCCGAGCTACTGGATGAAAATCCAGCAACTATGCTGCTTACTTATTTGAGCACTGTGCTGTCCCTCTAGGGTAGGAAATCTTACTTCCTATACTGTGAGTATGGAAAAAAAAAACCAACATACACAGCAAGAAAGCAGTTTTCCCTGTTTCACAGAAAAGTTTTGGGCCAGAGGCTGGTGAGGGCAGCTCTATGGAAAGACAAAGGCAGCAATTTCCATGGAAGGCAGAGTGGCCAGGGAAAGCAGAGTGTCTGTCAGGGGGGCACCCACTGCCCTGTTGCAGGAGAAATAAAGAGAGCAGAGGAAAGGAAAACTGCCTGGACAGGTCAGAGCAGGCTGCTCAAAGAATCTATTTACAAATTAAACAGATCTTCTCCACCAGATACCCTCTATTGACTCCAATTCCCAAGTCCTGTCTGGTCCAGTTTGTCAAAGTCATAAAACGTTGGAAATTAAGGCGTCACCGATTAAGTTCCTTGTGTGGAGAAGTAACTGGTTAGGCAAAACAAAACAAGCAAGAGGACTAAAAGGCAATAATCTTAATGTAGGGAGAGTACTAGTGAAGCTCTACAACTATCTGCATTAGGATCTGAGCCAAACATAGAAAGACGTGAACAGCAAGGCAAAAGTTCAAGAGGGGATTGTCCCCTTCAGGTAGCAAGAACAGTAAATTCTTACAAGAACATCACGAGAACTTGACCTGTAACAAAATGAAATTCACTGGCATTAAGGGAAAATGATAGACATGGGAGAGGTGACAGCATTGTTAAGGCGCAGCTTCACTATGCGCAGCAATTAATGTCAGGACTCTCATTTTTTTGGAAAAAGGAAAACAGAAGGATTATGTAAAGGCTTTTAAAAGCCAGAATGCCAGGGAATAAGTAAATACAGAATATTTGTTCCTTTTAAGGACTGGGGACATGAATCAAACAGCAAGTGGCAGGTTCAAAGCCAGTAGGAGCTAATAGGCCTTCCCATTAAGCACAGGGCCCCTGCAGAACACTGAGCACCAAGAGAGCGATCAGTTGAAAATCAGTGAGATGATTGCAGGCTTCCTCTGCTACCTTGTACATTTTAGACCCCCTCTTCTTCTTCCCTTACATTTTGTGGTGACATGATATTTTTTCTCCTTGTCCTTCAGGAAATGACATTCAGTGGGGCCCAACCTGCTGGAAATCCTGAGAGCTTAACAAAGACACGAGTTCTCCTTGCTAGGCACCAACCTCATCAGCACCGCTGGTTTCCAAAGGAAACTGTTGATTAAAGAGCACCCGGCCTGTTGCTCTTTCCAGCCCACAAAACACGCAAAAGGTCTTCTGGGTTCCTGACTGTTAATATAATGAATAAACCTGTACCTCAAAATGGGGCTCAGGTGTCATGATCACACACTTTGCCCTTGTGCTCCAAGGTTGGGGCAGACTGAGCACCTAGGTGTGTAAGAGCTGGACTTGATTGTAGCTCCTCTTATAAACGGGCTAGGGAGCCATCTGCCTCGTTGACACCTAAACCCACCGCAGGGCTTCTTCAAGGCTTTTGGTCTTCAAGTAGATAGGCAAAGTCAACTGAACCGATGGCAAAGCAAAGAAGGAAAGGGCAACAATGCAGGGATTAGCTATAACAGAGCTGTCTACAGAACACTTTACCCGAGGAAAGTGAGGAGCAGCCTTTAGGGTTCAACTTCTGAAGCGAGAGCGCTCAGCCCAAAAGCCGTATGCTGGGACCAGCCTGCACCCTCCTGTTAAGCTCACAAAGCAAAGCAGGGTTCACAATCCCTCCTTGATGGGAACTACTGCACTTCACAAGGAACAGGAGTCAGCAAGGCTGCAGAGACAGGGTCTGTGGCAAGGGTTAAACAGAGTATCCCTGTGACTTCCTCCTTGCAGATATATTTTCCAGCATATCCAGGGCCAACCTGGATTTGAGGGGGTGACTGGGGCACATTCTGAGTTCCAGAATAAAACCCTGGGGCTTTTATTCTGCCTCCTTTTCCTCCTTTGGAGACAGCCAACACACACACACACAGAGGATGCTAAAAATCTGGCCTGAGCAGGAAACTGCTCACAAAATAAATCCCACAACCATATAGAATTGAATAATCCAGATTTTGGCTTACTCAGACTTATGAGAACCAAAACAGCATTTTAAATGCTTATTTTTTGCCTTCCTTTAACTTTAATTAGGCTTCCCTTAGGCTCACAAGCCTAGTGAATTTGAGACTTATTTTGAAGTAAGATAACTGCTTGACCTGGAGAGTTTCCTCACCTGTTCTGCCCTTAAAGTTTACCCTGAGCTTGTTCACACTCTTTTACCGTTTCACCAGAGGCTTGAAAGCAAAATGGAAATAAAATCAGGGGAAAAGATTTCTTCTTGTCCACTAGCTGGAAAATGTTAACCACACCAAACAGCCGCAGTCTCGCTCGTAGACCCAGCGGGTCCTCCTGAGAGTCACAAGATTAGGTGAGACCGGAGTTTTTCTTAGTTATAGGTTGTGCTATCTTGTTTCTCTCTCAGATCTCAAACCAGGGCTTGCTGTGAGGACTCCTGGCTCCTACAAGAAGCCCCTTTGCTGCCGTTATCTTGGGTCTCATTACAGCTGTCAAAAGCTGGAGCTATTCTGCCACTGTCAGGAAAAAAATAAAAAGAATGTGGGTTTGCAATACCAACAAATGCAATCAGTATCTTTCTTGTGTCCCCAAATGGGCTAGGAATTTGCCAGGAAGAAATATTCCAAAATATTTTAATTAAAAAATTCTCCCTGAACCTCTCAACTGTTCAATATTTCAAAGAGGGAGGATTCTAAAAAAATGTCTTTTGTGCTATCATTATGTGCCAGACATTAACAAAACAACCTAAGAGGAAAAAACAACATATATATAAAGGCATGTGGAAAGAAGGAGAGCACTAGTGGAAGATTTAGAGTGCCAAATGCCTATTAATAGTTCAGCTCCATTCAGATGGGATACGGCCATAAAGCTCTAGGGATTCACACATCCCTGCCTCAATTCAGGGCACTAATAACCAATCAGTAGTTTAGATAAGACTCCATAAATATTTAACATTTTTAATCTTTTGAGTGCCAAGAATAACATTTCCCATCATGTCCCTGCCTTTCCCACAGCAACAATGATGAGATTTCTCATCTGGCATTGCTGGCACCAGAGTGATGTCAGGTGGTTTTAGTAGTGGCAGTCAATTAACTTTAAAAGTTACATTTAATTGACCCATTTCCTGCTCTGATAAACAATTGTAAACAAATACTTTTCTTCAAAAGAGGAGCTTTGTTCACAAATTAAAAAGGGAAAGAGGCCATTTGAATTATGCTAGCCAGGGCTGGGTAAGGATTTTTATTGTAAACATTGGTTTTAGGGCTCACGAAGAAAGATGTGAAATTAAATATAATGGGACAAATTCTTCCCCACTTTAATACGACAATGGTGCTTCCTCACACAGCAGCCTATCACTTCTCATATATATATATATATAAAAAAATACAAAAGCAAACACCACTTTGCTACAACATTGAAAACCATGTACATATGTGTATTTAGCACTGGAAGAGGCTGCCCAGGGAGGCTGTGGAGTCTCCTTCTCTGGAGATCTTCCCAACCCGCCCGGCTGCCACCCTGTGCCCCGTGCTCTGGGTGTCCCTGCTGGAGCAGGGGGTTGCACTGGGTGATCTCTAGAGGCCTCTTCCAACCTCAACCAGTCTGTGATTCTGTGATTTACAGGACTTTGATTTTCCTAATCTTTCTTTAGCTTTTCTGCTCATTTTCAGCACAGGAAGTTCACTCATCCTGCTCCACTTATGATGGGTCAGGTTGGGTGCCTGCTTCTGGAGCTGACCCTATCAGCTCCAACAAAGCCCAAACCCAAATCACTTTGTTGCTACTTGCAGCTCTACAAGCCACCCTGGGAAGCAGGAGCTTGGAGGCCACCTTCCAAACACTTTCATTACGTAACTGGGGCGCAAGCCTCCATGGCCATAACTTGTTGCCAGCTGGAATTACGCAGGGAAGTATCGAACTTCACAGGCTTTTAAGCTGGTTTGAAAGGGGCCACAACACAGCTACTCGCAGAACGTGATCCCTCTGCAACCCTCACTGAGAAGCCGTGGCACTCGTTACTCATTGCCCTGCTCCCCCCGCTCTTTTTTGGTTTTAATTCATGAGCTTCTCTTCTTATCCATGGAATATCGATCTTCTATGGATACTCACTTGCCTATGTAAACAATTTCAGATCCAAGGATGAAGGATATTACACAAACGCTCAAGCGTTTTTGCTACTACTAGCCCTTTTCGCTGGTGCAAACTTAAAAATTCTTAAATTTAGGCAATTTAAATCACCTCTGTCATTTGGTTAACAAAAGCATTTGTTAAACTAATGATGGCAGGGCAGGCTGCTGTGTGTGTTTTTCACTTGGAGCTGAATACAGCTCCTAGTTCAGGAACTCAAGCCTGCTTCCATGACAGTGCACACAGTCTATCAGCTGCTGTGTCTGTTCTGGCAGCTCCAGGGTGTTTCCAAAGGCAGTTGCCCCAACATCAGTACTTACAATCTAAGACAGCTACTGCCATGCCAATAGTTTCTGAAAATGTTAACCGTATATTGGCTATGCATTTTCAGAAACTAGGTGCCTTCTGTGGATTCTCTGGGCCAGGTATTCTCCCAATTTTATCTGACGTGGCTTTAAAGACAGGAAGCCAAACCCGCATGTAAACTGGCAAGCTAGACAATACACACCCCAAGTGTGACATTTTACTAGTAAATTCCAGTGAATGCTTTTAATAACAAGATGTTACCTATAAGCTTATATAGGCCTTCATAGTTTGGTAAAATATCCATGCTGTTTTACCAAACACCAGAAAAAAGCTACATATTTACTTATCAACTTGAGAGTTTAAATATGACAGTCTAGGACTAATGCTCTCTGAAACTGCTCTAGACACCCAGTGCATGCACGAGTCTGCAGAATCAAAGCAAGACAGTGCTTTACAAAGCCAGCGACTCTCTACAAAAGAGAATCAGAACAGCAGGATAAGGATAAAGGTGTAGCTACAGAATCAGGCCTCAAATGCAATTTCAGAAAGCACTGAAAATGAGCAACAAGGAAGCAAAATGTTCAAGTTATTAGCACACTTCAACCAGCCCCAGGAAGGGCATCTAGCAGCCCTGTTTCAGAGCCTTTTGTACATCTGATGTAGGCAGAAGTGTGAAGACAGACCTCACTGTGGGTCAGAGCAAGTTAATACCACAGTATCTTTCACCATTTTGTACAGAGAGAAAAAGCCAGAGTAGGAAGGCTCCTGGGAGAACAAACAGGCAAGCTGGGAGGGCACCTCACTTACCTACAGGAGCTGGCAAACTAAAGCAAAGCCAACCTGGAGCTCTCAAAGGCTAGGACAAATATGAAGCATCCAGAAGACAGTTTCATTTAATGTCCTCTGGAGTCATCACTGCCCTCAATCCTTGACAAAGCTGCCGCTGTTGAAACCAGAAGGATTGAAACCAGGCCTGAGCTTGGTCCCACCAACAGAATCCACATTCTCTTAAGAATCCCTTGGGCAGATTCTAGTGCTTGCCCAGACATCAACTTGGTCCTGGTAGGTTTTTTGGTTAGGTCTCTCTACACCGCATTTACCACCGTGCAGCACAGAAAGGTTTAAACAAGAGTTCAAATAGTGCATTCAGAACTTGGAATCCAAATAATTAATTAATTGAATGAATAATAATAGTAATTTAAAAATCTTAGCTTGAACTGCAAATGCAGTCCAAGAAGTTGAACAGCTGAACAACACTAATACTGCTTTCAGTTCTCAAAAAACCTAAAGCAAATATCAATAGTGATTTTTTAATGCATTGTCCTTTATCTACATCAGATCCAAAGGAGGTATAGTCATAGGAAAATTAGGTCTGGAACTTCAGATTGAATGGGAAAAGAAATCACTGCAACCCAATAAAGAAGTGAAAACCACCACATGCATCTAGATAAGGACGCAGAAATAGCCCTAAGTTTGAAGACTGGTGTGTCCTGACTTACTTCCAAGTCCATACTGGGACAAGACACAGATATGCAGGTGATACTTCTTATATCCTGGTTTTCATGGGAAGAAAAAAAAAAAAAAAACGTTGCATAGACTGGAAGGGAGCCAGAGCTATTTCAATATGTCCCTGACCAGGGTTCCCTGCAGAGCACTCCCAAAGGTTCATTTACACACCCAGGAAAATCAAAGAATAGCCAAAAGAGACAAAGAAAAACAAAAAATAACACAGAGTCAAGCTTCATCTTAAAACAGGAAAATGCATCAGGCATTATTTCAAGACAGATATATCTTTTAAGGTAGGAATGACAACTGAACTGTTAGAGAAACTTCATAGCAACACAGAAAACAAACTAATTACTGCATTGTATTAAATTTGTTTTGGTGGTACCCAGATTTATTCTTTTCCTTGTCCTGTAAATGTACACATCTGTGTTGATTACAATGTGACCCCCCTGCTCTAGCAGCAAAATACAGCCCAGTTTGAACAGAATCCAATGGTCGTAATTCTTGGATCACCATTTGTGATTTTAAATGAAAGACACAGTAAGACTGAAAAATTTCCTCACGTGGGGTTAACGAGAATTTTAAGCCAGCAACTAGGTTTCATTTTGATTGCTATGATAAAGGCTGAAATTGAAAAACACCACGTAGGATACACAGAAGAACTACAGTAATGAAAACTAATTAAGTGTAGCAAATCAGAAGAACAGACAAAAGGAAACCATAAAAGAAATGAACATTAGTCATCAAGCAACTGGAAGTGCTGCAGAGAAGAACTGGCCTAGAAGTGTGTTTATAAATGAGTCTGCTTTCTCAGAGGGCAACTAAATACCATGCTCCTGAAAGGAACGAGCAAGCACTCAGCTGCTGGAGCAGATGTGTTACGAAGAGAGCTAAAACTAATAAACTCCTCATCAACAGCTTAAGGAAACAGAAGGAAGTGAATTACAGGTATCAAAAATGCACAGGCAGATGTGAAATACAAAAAGCTGAGCAACTGCTGACTAGCTGGACGGCAGGAGAGGGGGAGCTGCGGGCGAGCCCGGACGCTTCCCGGTACCAAGATCCTGCAGGGAGATACCAGCGAGGCCGGGAGCCCACACGCTTTGAAAGGGCAGCAGAGGAAGAGGGGTCAGGAAGGCAATTAAACTAATGCAAACACAAAAAGGCCCAAGACCACACAGGTTTGCAGCAGAGCTTTATGGCAGAGGACCCCGTGCACAACAAGGGATGCAATTCCTACCCACTCTGACGGCTTTCCTGAGAGCGGGATGTTCCCCAAACCCAAACTGAGCAGCACAAAAATAAACAGGCTGTGGAGTCCTGTGCAGGCCAGGCTCATCTTCAAGCAAAAAACATACAAAAATCCTCCCTAAAAGAGCACTGAGGATCAATCCTCCTAGAAGAGCAATGTTGCGTCTTAGTTTCTGTATTTTAAGCAAGCAAGTTTCCTATGCAAGAAAACCGGCAGCTGTGGCACGGGCAGCCACGAGCTCCACAAGCACAACCCAAACCGAGGGCAAGATCCCGCCTGAAGCTCCAGACTGTCCTATCCTATCCCATCCCATCAGCTCCCAAACCAGAGCTGGCTTCTTTCCCTGCTCCTACCTGGGAGGCCCAAGGCAGCTGATACCCGGCTCATACGGTGACTCAGGACACTGCACAAAGCACTTACAGCATCTGCTCGCTCTCGGTCCAAGGCTTCTTGACATTTATAACCTCTGTTCTTGAAGATGGATTTAGAAGCAACATAAAGACTTGGGTAACCACGCTGGATTTTCCCAATATTAAAGTCAGAGTGAGCTCTAGAAGCTCAGCTACAAAGCAGAGGAAAACATAAGTGCCCCTGATTTCTTCTTTGGTTATTCACATTAATAAACTCCCACGCCCAAAAGGGTAAGTTAGTTCCAATAAAATAGAATTTACAATTAATGACATAGCACAGCACTAAATTCTGCTCTATTCGGACAATCATGGTTATCAGTTTCCTGCCCTCTATGACTTGCATTGTGAAAAACTGGGATGAATTTCAGTGATATGTTAAGTAGTAATAGTTTCAATTTTACACAATTTCAAGTACGAGGCTGCAGCAGTTGGTAATTAAACAGTGGCAAGATAGACTGGAGTTTGTGTGGTCTTAATAAATGAAGTACATACTGCTCCCAACCTCAGTCAGCTATATGAGATTAGTTTCCTCTTACTATTTTTAAAAGATTTGCAGGATAGAAAAAGTCTACATTTTTTTTGGCTAAGTAATACAGCGGTGGTTATAGCTGAAAGAATTGCTTAAAAAAAAAATTACTCTTTCAATTCAGGATATAGCAACACAATGACCAAAAATTACTCCATTGCTGGAAAAAGAACAATTAGATGTTTTTTGAGCAGTAAATAAACTCCTAGGAACAAAAAAGGCTCTTGATTGTTTCCTTTTGGAAAAAAAAGATAGAAATACTGTACCAAAATGCTACTGCCAGGCACAAAATCTGCTATCATTTCCTTGGAATTATGGTGATCCCAACAGCTTTTAAGTAAATGATATCACATACCTATGTAGTTGTTATTGATGTGAGAGTTGATATAAAAAGGGAATTACGAAGGTCATAAAGATCCTTCACGTGCGTTTTTGAGGGGTGTGGGATTCTGCTGAACCCTGGAGACCTCCCTCTTGTTGTCATGTTGCTCCATCTTCTGATGCACGGGGGAGAGAGCACATAGCCCCAAGCTCACTCAGGGTTCCATATAAATATGTATGTGTGTGTGCACACACGTACACATGTATATACATACATATTTATAAACGTATGATATGCACTCTTAGAGGAGAACAGTGCTTTCCCCTCAGCCTGTGTTCTCCTGCAATGTACAGGGTAAATTCTTCATCTCTTCTGCCTTCCCCAAGCCATGCTTAGGGGATCTTTCTTCTGTGAGAATGCTTAGAATTGCCTGCAGTATTATAAACAGAAAAAAAACCCCACTTTTTTACTGGAAAACTTCTTGCATTGATTGTTTAAGCTTACAGAGTGAACTGGATGAGGGTGGTGTCTTATTTTCGTTCATTCAGAGCTAAGAGGCTTCTTTTGGGATTGTTTATCTCATCATAAAATAAATAAATAAATCTCTACAAAACCCAATCACGTCCTTCAGTGCAAATGTGAAGTTCCAAAGGCAGCTTGACGGCCTGTATTCCTTGTGCCAGCCTGGCTGCAAGGCACCGGGAACGTGGCTGCCACAGAAAGGTGAGGGGAGCAGCAAGCGGTCCCGGTCCGGAACACGGGCACCGCAGCGCTGCTAGCACGAGGTTCAGATCTCCCAAAGAAGAAACAGAGGGAAAACGCTTGGCAGCTCAGGTAACATTAAATTGGGGAAAAGCATTGACCTTCCTCTCTGGATGCAGGGCAGATAAACACACTGGCTGCAGCTGTAACTAAGCAGAAAGTACGATCTTTAACTACAGTGAAAGATATTTAAAAAGTGTAAAAATCCAAACCATTCAGCTACATAAATACATCTCGCAGTGCCCTTCACTTAGTAATAAGAATATTTTTGATAGGTAATGAACTATAAGTTCTATTTTGACAGCCACATAGGTGTCATCCTTGCTATGAAGTAGAGGGAGAAGAGGCCTGGGTGTGAATTTTCCATGAGAACGAAAGCAGGGTCCTGGTTACTTAAGCTTCTGCAACCAAACCTAGCTCCTCACCAGCCTGATTCCTCTTTCCCACTGCAAATCACCCTCGGCAGAAGGAAAGAAAGGACAGGGGGATGCTCCCTGAAGACAAGGAGGGAACAGGTTTCAAAGCAATAATCCCTGCAGCATGCAGCCTGAGGAATGCCTTGCAACAAGATCTCCTTGAAGCCCAAAACCTACCACACAGTGGAGGAAGCCTCATCCCCCACCAGTCCTTCCAGTTATGAGAGGCAGCAGCAAGAGTGAATCATCAGATTTCTCCGGGGAATGCACTGTGTAATGCGAGGGTCTGCTTCAAGAGCATAGCTTCCCATTTGCAGGTCCATGACGACTTCCTATAGCTGCCCAGTTGCTTTCATGAGTGTGTAGTATTAGGAAAATATTTGATGTATTTTTAGCTTTCTTTTAATGTAGCTTAGGAGCTGGATTCGCAGAGCGCCAGCGCTGTGATCAAGCTGATCTGCCCATAGATCAGTAACACAAACCCGCCAACCAGCCACGAGCCCGTGAAGACACGAGGAAAAGGCCAGGCCGGGGATTAGGTTTTTTTAGAGTATAAATCCTCAAAGATCAGGGCATGCACTGCTCCCCACTGCTAGCCAGATTACTACGGTTAATCAGCAGCTTTTCATGTTTTGGTCAATCTTTGATGGTCCAATTCCTTTTTTTTTTTTGTGAAAAATACTATTCTGCTATGTAACATGAGAGAAGAGAGGCCTAGCTGAATTAGAGACCTGATATAGCAAAAGCTCCAATGGCCTGACTTGTGATAAATCCTGCTTAAACTGTGTCCTCCCACTTAAAGCTGGACACTGGCTGCGCCTCAGCCTGCATGGCCCTCAGGGAAGCGACAGCCCAGAGCACTTCCAAACCCAAGCCCAAATCCCGGCCTGCCGCACGGATGGGCCTTCGCTTGGCAAGGCCTAGAGGGGCAGTGAAGACCAAGGCCTGGCTTTAGGTGGAAATTTAATCTCTGCTGGGGATATTACCAACCATGGAAACATTCGACTTAGAGTTATGCGCTTCCATATATTAGCATACTTCCCACACTTGCTCACATCTGCCCAAATAAGCGATGAAATAAATATTTTCCACACTGCAAATATAGCACATATTTCTAGCGCTCGGTGATACATCACATAATCAATCAAGAACAGTGTAAGGCAGCTTCTGCAACTAAGCTTTTCGTGGTACAGTTCAACAGGCAAGTAAACAAATTAAATTTTGACAATTTACTTTCAGCTTATATTTCTCTTGCAAATAAAATATGCTGAATTTTTTAAAAAATATTTTAAAAATAACTCATATTGAGAGCTTAGCAAGGCAATAAGAACTGCTCTATTTTCCTTAAGGAATAGCTGGAACAAGAAGGGTAAATTCCTCATACTCATCTGCTTTCTAAGTATGGACTGAATGTCTGACCATGGAATTAACAACCTGGGATTTTGGTGTAAAAGGTGACCACGAAGTAATGGGCCTCTTCATTTCATTTTGTTCTACTTAAAAGATCTTGATTTATCCACTTAGAAAATCCTTTTCTGGAACCCTACAAATATAAATATCATGAATATCATGAATCTCCTCTACCTTTGAAAAATGATTGTGTACCTCAGGGGTATTTTATCTAGAGAGTCTTTAACGTGTAGATTATTTCTCTGAAGTGTTTAGTCAGTTTTTAATGACTCATCCATTTCTGTTTTTTTTTTTTTTTCTATTGTGAATTTTATCTTTTTAACTTCAGAATTACCAGGCATACAATATGCAGGTTTCCCCAGTGCTACAAACAAATTTAGTATCTCCAGGCCATTAAAGATGCACTAAGTGAAAAAAAGAAAGATATCCCTTCTCCAAAATGTTTAGTGAAGCAACACAATTACATAGGTGTTAATAAAAAGAGAATAATAATAATAATGATAAAAAACAGAACTAGTCCAATGAAAAGTCTTTTCCATTCCTACTTTCAGAACTCTCTTGTAGGTCGAGATTTCATTCCTTTTCTAACCAACACGTCTCGGAGAGTAACCAAGTAATGGAATTAGCATTTGAACAAATAAAAAGATACCGAAAAATTTCTAACCTTTCTCCATGGCAGAAAGCCTGAATGTTACATTTTAAAGGCACAGAGGAATTCTTAGAGGAAAGAAAAAAAAAAGAAGAAAAACCAAATTATATCTACATTAGACAAACATAATAAGCAACAATTTGAACTAAGTATTTTCACCTAAATTTAAGTGCTGTTCTGCATTCTCAGCTTATAAAATATTCATTTTGAGGAAAAAGAAATGTATTTGGTAGAAAGTAAACTACTTTTAGAAAGCTTGAGCAAAGTCTGCCACATTTGACAAAACTGTAATTGCAGAAGAAACACTCTCTGTTTAAAAATAACATTCTGAACATACTTTTTGGAAGACAGCTACCACAAAAATGGCTTCAATTTGAAGTCTGTTTCAGATATTGTCTGAAGGAAGTGCTCAAGTATTTGTGCAGCTTATGCGTAAGGAAAATGAAAGACTGAGGTAACTGCTGCTTGAAAACTGGTCGAAGAGTGAAAGGCCCCATGGCTGGAGGACGCAGCTTGGGCTGGTAGAACTGGAGGACAGCAGAAGGGCAGGACCTCTTCGTGCTCACCCTGGAAAGGTGGCACCCCAAGTGCTGCACTGTGGCTCCAGCTCAGCCAGCTTTGTTAATGGACGAAGCAACAGAACAAGCGGCTAATTCCTTTTGGCTGCTCATGAATTACGCTCTTGAAGTCTTCTTTTACAGACAGCTATCCATCCTCATCAGAAGTTACATTCTGGCCCTGTTTTTTTTTTCAGTTAGGGAGAGCAACTGACTCATTTTATTAAGTTAGCCCCAATTTAACTTGAAATTTAATTGCAATACATTTATATTCTAATGAATTACTCAAAAAAAAAAAAAAAAAAAAAAAAGCAAAGCTTTCCCAGAG
>JAVCKT010001831.1:0-13402 GCA_032273925.1 Rhynchotus rufescens
AGCATGTGGCACAGGGCGGCATCCAGGCGGGTTTTGAAGACCTCCAGAGAAGGAGACTCCACAACCTCCCTGGGCAACCTGTTTAGGATTTATTGACAGAGCAATCTTTACTGAGGAAGCTGACAGCTTTCTAGAGGAAGCCTTGAAATGTTCATGATGGGAAGCCAAGCCCAATGGCTCATGTGGCTGCCCGTCAGAAAGGCAGGGTTCTGCTTGCCGGTTCTCCACAAGATCTAGCTGTGCCCTTGGCTGGTCTCTTCAGCCTGTGTCCTGCTCTGATCCCATCTGAAACAGGCAGCAGTTGCACTGACCTCTGCTTGGGACATGCTGGGGTCCAGCAGGTGACCTGCGCAAGGTAAACGCACAGCGGTGTTCGCCGCTTGCTGAATGCACGGCCACGTTCTGCCTCTTCGAGAGGTTTATGCCAGGTGCTGACTGTGATATTGTAACACGAGAGGCGAGTTTTGGTTGCTGAATCGGGTAAACTCAGAGACTTAGCGTGTGCAGAAATGGTGCTCCCTCCTGCCTCTGGAGCCTGGCCTTTCAGAGAACAGGTAGTTTTTGTGACCAGCTCTGCATGGAGGAGGGACTAGCGCTTCTGCTGCCCTTGCTGCTGTGGAGATCGATCTGCCTTGTCAGGTGCTGGAGATTCGCACATCCAGATGCCAGGGAGAAGAGCTAGGCTGACACCTGGGAAGGTGATTAAGTGGAAATTTGCTGGTTTTTTTTTTCTTTGGATTCAGTGCAAATCAGAGCAGAGCTTGACTTGGTTACATAAGACAATGTGTAAAAATAACCAGCAAGCCTGTGAATGGAAGCGCAGAAGTGGACCCGTGTGACAGGTCCCTGAGCTTTGCAGCACTGTTTCATGTCCCCAGTCTCCTGATCCTGCTCTGGAGTGCTGGTACAGAATGATGAATACAGTTCATGAAAGCCTAGTGTTACAATTAAGCAGTTTCCCAAAGGATAGAAAACAGAAGGGGACAGAGGTAATAGGTAAGTTAAACAACCATGCCAAAGCTGCTCTACACCAGTCCAACAAGAGCCTTGTGGTTGCAGTGATATTATGTAAGAAATGACATTCTGATCTCAAATTGTCTTGGGATAAAAAGCAAGATCATCCAGCGTGTGTATGGTGAACTTTTTTTGAAGCTGGGACTTTGAAAGACAAAAGTAACAGCAAAATAGAGTCCAGATTGGTAGTGGTTGAGGGACATGGACATAGGTTGAAACCACAGCCAAGTGCAGACAGGGCCCAGAGCACTCCAGCAGCCTTATTCCCCACAGGTCTGGGGCATTTTTAATCTGTTCCTCAAAGCAGAAGATGGCTCCGGTAGCTTGAAGCTGTAGCTTTTCCCATTTGTATGGACAACAGGAGAGAAAGGATGGGAATATTTCCTTTCACCTGAGGAGATCACAGGGTTTTAGAGATTGGGGATGCTGTCTTATGGATGGAGAACTTGAGAATGGATCAGATGAAGTAACCAGCAAGCTGAGTCTGAGCTCCTGACCCCTGGGCTTCATGAGCCATGCAACTAAAGAACAGAAGTTCAGAAGCTGAATAAAACTCATTCTCTTAGCTAATTGCTTGCATAAGGCAGTAGTTCTCACTGTAAGGTGCCCACTGCAAGAGCTGCCTACTCGTGCGACCTCCAGGCAGGACAGTCTTGTCCATTAGGACAAGGAAATTCAAAATTTCCTGCAGTGCAGCATAGCAAGGGGGTCTGGATGGTGTAGAGGGTAAAGGCTGGTTTTAAGACTTTCAGTGTTAGGAAGACTTTAAATGGGCAAGCAAGCGTCAGCATAGCAAGGTGACTGCACAACGACCCTGGGCGTCCTTAGGCTGTGCTTACTGCTACAGCCGGCGCTGCGGGGGTGCGAACTGCCTGCTGGTGTGCGGTGGAGAGACTGCCACCTGATTATAACCTTTTTCTTTCAAATGGACTGTTTGCTGACATTGCCGGCAAGGTGGGGACAGGGAAGTCACCCATGGAAAAGCACCCGTGCCCTGCGGGGAGGCTGGCAGCCATGCCAAGGCCCAGGGCTCAACGCATCCCCACCGAGGCCGGACGCTGTCTGGGTTTCTCCTGCTCGCTATCTCACGGCCGGGGCAGCTCCATTCAGAGCAGGTTTCCTCTGTGTAACGTTACTGCCGTGTCAGCAGCTCCCGCCTCCACAATTCTCATGTGGGGCAACACCGAAGAACCCGTGCGTGCGCCAAGTGGCAGGCAAACATGGGCACGGCTCGCTTGCTGCTTTTTATTTACCCCTTCCTAATTATCTATTTATTAATCGGGCTTGTCCGTGTTTTTCCCTCTGCTTCCTGCTCCATGGCGCGGGCCGGGCTGGGTTTCCACGCTCGGCGATGGGTGCCGCCTGGCAGCGCCGCCATCCGTGTGGCAGGGCCTGTCTGCCGCCGCATAGCCGCAGTCGGATCCTGTTTGTCAGGAGGGCGCCGCCGCTGCGGCCGCCCCCCCGGCCCCGCCGCTCCCTGCGCTCCTCTCCAGCCCCGCCGTAATTGACATTTTCCATCTGACAGGTTCCCTTTTCCCTTCCTGCCGTTGCCACGGCAACGGCAGAGCGGGCCCGGGAGCCATTAGCTGCCGTCGCCGCCTGCCCATCCACAGAAATGTCACTTCTGCTAACAGATGCTGGGCCTAAAGGGAAGGAGGGAGGAAGAAGTTGCTCCTCAGTCCCACGGCGTGACTGGAGGGGCAGTGCCGTCCCCCTCGCCAGGCCGGAGCAGGCGCCTTCCCACTGGGCTCGGCCTCCCGCCTCGCGCTCCCCATCACTGGTTTTGTCCCTTCCCACCGCGTCCCTGCTGCCGTTGCCTTCCTGTGGCTGCCCCCGTGCACACCCGGCCCCAGTCCCCGTCGCCCTGCCCCACGGCAGCCCGCTGTGGGGCTGCTGCACAAGGCTGAGGTGGTTTGGCGTCCTTTGGGTTGGGTGGTGGTGGTTGGGTGGTGGTTGGGTAGTGGTTGGGTGGTGGTTGTTGAGTGGTTGCCCCTCTCAACAGAAGGTCCACCGAGCTTCAGCGCTGGCAAAATGCTGCTCTGTGCCCAGCACAAGCAGAGCCCCACGGTCCCCAGCAGCCCTGGCCCCCCTACATCTGGAAAGAGGACCTCAGGTCTCCTCGTGCATCCCTGCCTTTTTGCTACAGAAAGTCTTTTTTTTTTTTCTGATCGCTGCTGCTCTTTCGGTCTCTGATGTGTTTGGATATTTTCTGAGATAGATTCTGTTGCTTCTTAGCGGCTTGCAAGCAGTAGCAGTGAAGTGTTTCATTCTTTTTTACAGCTGCCTGTGCAATTAAATTTGCAAGAAGTAAACATCCCGTAAGCCAGCTCCTGCAGTTCAGCTTCCCTCTGTGCCTTGGTTGCTCTCTGGTATGGAAGCGAAGGTGTTGCTCCCCTCTTCGTAAGCTCGTGTGATGTTCTTTCCATGTTTGTCTGGGAAGTAACATCCTCCACCATTACTGTGTCTGCATTCCTTTCCCCTCTTATACTGAGATAATGCCAATATTCTTATTTCACTGATTAGAAAATAAAATACAGCGCAATCCAGAGGCTTGTTGGAAATCGCGCATGTGACTGTGGTGGAGCTGAGGAGCAAACTAAAATATCCTGCTTTCCATTCTGGAGCATCTTTCACAGTACTGTATTTCTTTAGTCCTTCAAGCAGGAATCAAACCGAAGGAGGCGAGGACTCCTTTGAGATGTCACTAGCTTCTGCACACAGCTCAGGTTGACATGCACAACCACAACTTAGTGCAAATGAAGACAGAAGTTCTTCTCATGTCTTCATGAGTCTTCAGCTTGAGTTTCTACTGTTCAGAGCGGGTTACCATTTGACTTCCATGATGTTGCATTATGCATTATTATATTATATCTTCCTTTCAGAAGTCTGGAGAAGTCAATGTCCAGTGTCCAATGCCTATAGTGTGCAAAATGCACACTATAGTTTTCACAGGGTTCCTGAAGCAAGACTGAGCCATGGCTCGGCTCAGTTCTAGCAGCTAGACAAGGATTAATTTGGTTGACTGAAAGTAGTAGATAATTTTATGGTGTTGGCAAGTGCTGTGTGGATCCTGAGAAGCAGCCAGGGAGCTTGTCACAGGCATCAAGCACTTTCCTGTCTCTTGTTACCTCAACCAGATCTCTAGATGCTCGGAGCTCTCCCACGCTTCACATGCTGCGTGTCGCTGATGCTTGAGAAGCAAAGACATGGTTGAGTTCTCTAGAACTGGCACGGCGGATGGCAAAGGAGGCCGGAAAAGGCAGCGTGTTGTTGGGTGAGGGGGAAGGTGCATTGCGGGGTTTCCTCCAGTCTTTGCCACCACCAGACATCTCCTTCCCCTGAGCACCACTGGCCGTCAGCGCGGGCTGCGTGCTGCTCCCTGCTGTCTCCTAGGTCATCTCAGCATCAAGGACCACCAACCACTACTTGTCCATTGCCCCAGTCTTGCCCACAGGCACCTTTATGGAGTAGTTCCCTCACCTTAGAGCAAGAAATAAGCACCCAAAGCAAAGCAAAACCGCTTCATTGGATAAATGAAGCAGGTTCTGGCTGGCTGCAAGGCTGGTGGGGTGATAAATAGAAGGAAGAGGAGAGACAGATACGTGCTGAGTTCACGGTACCTGGCTGGCTGGAGGGGAAGGGGGTCTCTGGAGACTCATTGACCAGTGTTTTTGCTGTTTGGTCTTCTGATTTTATTTATTTTTCTTTGTGGCTAGAGAGCAAGCCCCAAGGAGAGAGCTGAGGTAGAGAGCTTTATTTCCGACTCCTGCCCGCTTTATGGAATTCTTCCTTACCTCTGTGGGTAAACGTTGGCTCTTTAGTGGCAATGACTGCATCTATTATGCAAGGCTGAGGAAGTGGTGAAATAATAGCATGAGAAATGTGCTCGAATGAGTATTCAAATGCGAACGTAACGAGTGCAGTCAGTGTAGCGCCGAGTCCTGAGGGACGTGGGAGCTTTGGTTCGACTTTTATTTCTTTAAAAAGAAAGCCTTAACCCTCCCACCCCCTGGGTATTATTTTCAAATTAATTACTCTCATTACATTAATTGTGTGAGTGCCTGTTCCATTTCCCCCCCCCTTTCAGTGGGTTAGACTGTAACAGGGTTGCTAAAAATATAAAACCGAAGAATCACACAGCAACAATTAATCCAGAAAAAGGAATTCTGTTGCTGCACACACTGTCCTTGTTTAACAGCTAATAAATAACAATTAATAAATGATCCTCTGTTAGAACACTCCCTCCCCCCAGATGTAATGCAGATAAATTTCTCCTTCGCTTGGGGGGCTAGGGAACGCTGGCTGTTTAAAGGCAACTACAAATCTAAAATGAAAATTGAGTTCTGCCTTGTCATATGGCTCAAATGCCCTTCCATCTAGGCTGGGCTGGGCATTCATTGCAGCCGTGATGTATGTTTTAATTTACCTAGTATATGTTATTAGATTATAAGCCCCTTAGGGCAGGGATCTCATGTTTTATACCTCTAAAGCACTGCACACACCTATTGAACTATATAAATACCTTTTACAAAATGAATTTGTCCTCCTGCTGTGAAATCCTGCCATGCCTCCTGGTTTGCATAAATATCGCAGGACATACCGTTCTGTGGCTGCTTTGACACCGGGGCTTATGTTGAAATTCTGGGGGCACCCCTGTCCCAAATGCTGAGATCAATCTGACCATGCCAGTGGTGAGGGGAGGGAAAAAGGACCCTTGAATTTTTTTTTTTTCCTAAAAAGTAAAATCTTCTCCAGCATATGATTTTTTTTCCCCCAAAGCCTGATAAATTGGGATGTTCACTGAGCATTTTATGGCTTGGCTGCACTTCTACTTTAGGCTGGGCTTTGCAGCGCTGCGGGGCCGGGCTGCGTGTCCCCGGCACCGGTGCGCTGGGCCCCCGCAGTGCTGGCAATGGGCTTCCCTCCGGGATGGGGCCCTTCCATGCACCCCACAGAGCAGATTGCCCCTTCTCTTTAGCCTGCCTTCTCCTCTGTATTATCTCATGGCTTACATTTCTGGTGTAATCCTAGAGCAGCCCTCTCCCCCTCTTCCGTGCTGTAGAGCAGCATCTTTGCAGTAAAGATTTTTCAAAGGGCCTAAGGGAGCCATGTACCAGTGCTCATTGAAATGTAGCAGGAGCTGAACAGGTTCCTCCTAGTGCCTTCAGTAATTCCTGCTCGAGTCCTGGGTTTTCTCGGTAGCGAGGGGACGTTCGAATCTCCTGTGTTCTACCCGGTGAGAATTGTGACTTGTGCCATGCTCGATGGTGGGAAGCCAGGGGATCAAAGCTGAAAATGACTGTATGGGATAACACCAATCTGTATAGATACAGTTGTACTGTTGCTGTTACTAGAGTCACCTTCCCTGGCGCAGACCTTCACTCAAAGATCCCCATCAACCAGTTCCTCTGCTGAGCTCATGGCTTCTGATGGAATAACAGAATATCTCAAAGTAAAACACTCAGATTGCAGATCCTTGAGAATCCGCTGTGTCTCGCGATAAGCTACTTTAAATTAAACTTTAGGCTTTGGCATTGATTTACATTAATATGCATCTGCACTGTTCTAGGCTGAGTGCCTGTTTTGTCTGTTTTTTATATTGATTTGTTAAGTGGAACAGGCAGATTCGTCTATGTAGATAGACTTTCTTCTCTGGTCAGTGCCATGTACAGGCTCTGTATCCATAGTGCGGAAATGTTAAGTCAAAAAAAGTTCATTCGTTCATTCTCATCGAGTCAAAATATTTATTTTTAGACCAGAGGACTCTGGAGTTAATCCCTGGTTTGAGTGGAGGTCCTTGCAGTTTATACCATTTAAATGTCATCATAAACTGTACCCTGTGCTCGTATTTCTGTCTTCGCAGCAAAACAGCATGATGAGAAATAATTGATTGCCTGAAATACTTAAAGAATATGTAGAGTTTCTGACTGCGTGAGAGAGGCAGAACAAAAGGTGAGCCGGGAATTAAATGTGATTAGGTGATAAAATATTTGTGCGTGCCCTGCTTCTGCAAATCACCTCCTGTGGTTCGGATATTTTGGGAGGGCTGGCTTCCCCTGCGCAAAATTCAAGCCTGTTTCCCGTGGGTGGATCTCCAGGGAAGAGAACTTCAGGGTTTCTGGAAACGCTTGGCTTGAAAGCAACCCCGTTTCTCTGTAGGCATCGGAAGAAAACTTCTGCTTTCTCAGAAATGCTTCTCCAGGTACAATCCCACGGGCCGGGGGAGCCTCTGTATTAGAAGGAGAGGGGAGGGAGGCCTCCAGAACTGTAACTGTCAGTGGGTCCTGGCAGTTCAATTGCGTAATTAAGTAATCCTTTGGATATTTTAAGAGGATTTTCACAGCAGTGTTTATTATTTGCAGCCGAGGCTGCTCTTCATGTGTTGGCTGCTGTCTGAAACAGAGCAGGGGGGAGCAACAGCTTGTTCTTTGAATCGGCCCAGATTTTAAAGAGCAAACGAGTCGTTTGAAGCACACAACAAAGCAAGTAAGATCAAAATCTGGCAGGTGACATCACCATACTACAGGAAATTAAACAAAGAGGGGCCCATTCTCTACTTTCTTACCGTTCCTCCACTGGGAGGACTTGGGTCAATGCAAGACTGGCGTAAAAGGTGAGAGCAAAGCAAGGCGTTGTGCTTGCTGCCTGCCTTGTGCAGGCTCAGGTCACCATCCCATGATACTGGTGCTCTTTCTCGTCAGCTGGTGTGAGATCAGCTCCTCTGAAAACGTGTTTCCTTAGGCCCACATGAAGGGCAGAGCTGCATGAAGCTTTGCACGTTGCCCAGCAGCCATTTCCAGCAATTCAAGCTGTGTGGATTGCCTTGCTCCGAGCTGGGCTTGGAGCGCTGCCTCTGGATGACACCGGTCATCTGCCACAGGCTTAAACTTCACAGAATTACACAGAAAGGTCAGAAGAGGAGGATTTAACTTTGCATACCCAAGGAAATTCTGAGCGCCCACCAAGGGCACGTTCTTGGTGAGGAGGTAGAGGAGAGCACTGTGGTGGGCTTGGGTCTGCCAGTTACATGTGGAGGTCCCATCATAGCCTGGCCATTCGTGTTGCATCCTCTGGGTGGAAAATGATGAATTCGTTTTCACTTGGCTCAGACTCACCACTAGATCTGTGTGCGCCTTGGAAAGCTTCCTGCAGACCTGGCCTGAAACCAGCTAGCCCAGGCAAATGGGGAAAATGGAGATATACAAAACAAAATCTCCAGTAAAGGAATATCCCAACTTCCGATTGTCAGAAAGACGCATCTGGGATTTGGTTTGGATGCAGTAAGGGTTGGTTCTCAGTTGTGATGAACCAATTTCTCTCTAGCTTCAGGCAATCAGAGGGATGTCCCCTTCTGGGTCCAGTTGCACCCCACTGTTGGTGATCTCCATGCACATGGCCTTGGTGCAAGAGGTTGTGGATTTCAATCCGTCTGAGGCAAAATCCCCCCGGGTGCTGGTGTTTTGCTTGGTTCGTGTGTGGCTTGTCTGCTTCCCTCATGAAGGAGACATCTGTTGTGTTGCAGCACATGCCAGGGCTGGGAAGAGTTCCCTGTGGACTTCTCCATGAAGATGCTCCGGGAAGGGTCTTTTCCTTGGCCTCTTGGTTTTCCGTTTCAGGTGTTTCTAAGCTTTCGGTGTGTGTTAAGATTTATCATCTCAGAGGCTGTGATGGAAATGGCAGGCACAGGAGACTCCCTGACCTGTCTCCAGGCAGGAATTACAGTACATTTTAAAAGTGTCTGAAAGCAAAGCTGCTCATTTCTGCTGACCTGATCCTTCGTGTCCCATATCTCACTGCAGCTGCAAGGGCTCTCTGCCTAGATTGGACTAGACTGGGGATTTGAGGTCTTTCAGATGTCGAGATGCAGCTGAAAGCTCCAGCCCGCCCCTTCCTCCTGCTGTCTTACCCTTGGCCATTGCAAGGACTGTGTTCCTGCTCCAGCTGTGGTCTGCTATCCCAAACACTGCAAGATCTGTTTGGAAATGGACAAAATGCCTCAATCAAAACTCCAGAGAGCTACCAAATTTGGCCATTCTGAGGCTTCAGTGAGAGCGAGAGAGGAGAGGTTTAGCTGCATGGCTAGTGCCTTGGGCAGCTGAGGTTCCTCAAACCTTCCTCCCAGGTTTGCAGACCCACATCTGGCCAGGCTCTGACTGAGCCAGGCTTCCCCAAGCCTCTCGCTCTGTTTCTCCCTGGGATTCACCCCAAAGGCCTCTTTCCTACCACCCGCGCTGCTCTGGTCCTTGGTGCCTCCACGGTGCCATCCCATCTGCAGGCAGCAAACCCGAGCTCCATCTCCTCCTCACCCTGGTGCTCGTGTCCCTGTCCCAGGATGGCACCTAGTGACCGACGGGCCTTTATGCAGCCCGCAGAGCTTAGTGCAGGGCTCTGCACAGGTTTTATTTCCCTCCAAGATACAGGTAAAACAGCAGTAGGTCACTGCATTACATAATAACCCTTCCATGTGAGGGAGTCTGGGGCTTTTTGTAATGTCAGAGCGAGAGACAGGGAAGGTCTCTGTGCTAGAAGTCTCTCTGAGGAGAACAATAGGCATTTAAAAAAGCACCATTTCTTTTGTACTGGCTGCATACTTGAACAGGATCGCTCTTATCCTTTTCTAAGTTTCTTATTGAGCAATTAACATTCCCCAAATGACAGGAGCCGCAAATTGTATCAGCGGAAATAGATGCTGGTAGAAAGACACATTGTACTAAAAGGTTGGTTTGGTTGTTTTTTAAAGGGAGGATGTTTTCTATTAATTATCTTTTATATACTCAAACACTGCCTCCCATTACTCTTCCAAGTCAGGGACAGTGAGAGATGTGTCAGGGCTGGGGAACAACACGCGAGCAGTAAGATTAATTGACACTTAGAAATCAGATTGTGATGAATAGATCTCGGCCGCCCAAGGAGATCCATCTTCCTTAGGGCGCGTTTAGGGCTCGGGCTGCCCTTAATATATGCAGTGAAGCAGCTTTACCTTGCATATGATACTGCTGCTCGCCCCATGGCATGACATCCTTGCTGCGTATGGCTGGCTGCTGATAGGATTCTTTGCAGTCCGCTGCTTAGTGGGTTCTTGCTTTTCTAGGCAGTTCGATCTGGAAGCGATAAAGCGCCGTGTACATGAATCCAGTGGCCAACAGCCTAAGGGCTTATGAACCTCCAGAGGGGCCAAAGTTTTCCTCTTTTCTTTCCTGCTCTTCAACACACGGACACATTTCATTTCAAGTGTAAGAGACGTTGTCACCCTCAGGCAAACTGCCCCCTCCCCAAAGTGGGCTTTTTAATCAGGCTATTTTCTGATGGGCTTGCGCTCAGCCCAGTGTTCAAAGCAGCGCTGATGCTACGGTGGAAGTGATTACAATTTCATTAGCTGTATGAGGCAGGAGGAAAAGAGATACGGGCAAAAGAGAGGGGGTTGCCTGCAGTATTGGGAAGCAGGGCGCCAGTCTGGCTAGCAGGAAGACAGATGAAGCCAGGGCAGTCTGTGGTAGAAGGACAAGGATGGGGAGGTCCCGTGTCAAGGTTTAAGCTCAGTGATTTACCTCCTGCAGTTCCTGAGGGCAAGTACCCCAGATACCCCCCTTCTCTGGGGAGCCAGCACAAACCGAGGTCAGGTCCACAGATGCAGAGAAATAACCTGCATCTCAGATGCTTTTTTATGTGATAAAGCAAAGGCCCTTTTCTAGCTGTGTGCACAGAGCACAGCGGCAGAGACAGGGTCTCCTGTGCTCTGGGATAGTCTCTCTGGCCTTCGTTTGGGTTTGGTGGAGCAGCTGTGCAGTCCACTCAGCTTCTCCGCTGCATGGAGTGACTTCAATGCGTGATTTTTCCCTTTCTGCACTGTCAGCCTTGGGAAAAGTGGCATTTGAAGCACTGGTTTCCATGTGGATGTATGGACCTCTCTGCTTGGTTTCCTGTGGACTTGTAGCCCCTGGGAGAATTTAACAGCAAGGTGCTTTCCTGCTGTTTGCAGATGGGTGAAGCTCCATTTTATGTGTGGCCCATTTACAGGCATGTTTAAAAGAGCAAGCTAGGGGGTACATGCTGTGGGGACCGGGTACATGCTGGGGGACCAGGTACATGCTGTGAGGACCGGGTACATGCTGGGGGACCAGGTACATGCTGGGGGACCGGAGAGCAGGGCACCCTCCACCCGCGCAGCTCCAGCTACTCCCCGCTGCCCAATTGCTCATTCAGCTGCGTGTGTTCCTGTAACTACCCCTTTGAAAAACAAATAAGCAGCTGCAAACAAACACATTTAGCCATCCGTTTACATGGCACTTGGCAAACAGATTACAGCGTGCTCCTGCCCCCAAAGGCTTTGCAGTCTATGGAAGGCAGCACAAGCATAAGGCAACAGGCCCTGGGAAAAAGAGCGGAGCGCGTTCCTGATGAGGAGGTTGCCTGGAGCAAAGAGGATGGAACAGAGGGTTGTCCTGGCTTTGGGGAGCACCAGGATGGAGTTGTGGGTAGCTCTGCCAGCCCAGCCTTCACTGCTTGGCCAGCCCTGGCTCCCTTGGCAGTATCAGCTAAACCTGCTGACCTCGACCCGGTTGCAACCTGGCCTAAGCCTCCCAGTAGCCCTGAAGCACGTGCCTTTTGAGAGATTTGTAACTGTTTGTTTGGATGCTTTCCAGCAGGTGCAATGTTTTCCCTTGGTCCTCCTCAGGGCATGATCCCTACCCTCCAAAGGGCACCCTCTCCGGTCTCCAACCCCATTTTGATCCCTCTCCTCACAGAGGGGACAGCAGAAAGCTGATGGTTTTGAGAGGCAGGGAGAGGACGGGACAGGTCAAGGAGGGACAACAGAGGCAGGGCTGGCAGCAGCAGCCCCTTGGCACCGGCTGTGCCGAAGCAGAGGGTCTGCTCCAAACCCAGCGCTCGCTGCTGCAAGGGAACGCGGCGCTCCCAGGCCGCGCTCTCCTTTTAATAATGCCCTGCTTTAAAATCCAGCGCTGACAAGGAGGGAGGAGAAGAGGATAGAACATTGCAGCATTAACATTGCTCTCCCGTTTATAATGACATGCTGGTACTTTTAGGAGTATCTGGGAGCTTAAGGGGTGAAAGGTGAAGTTATCTTTCAAGAGCAGTGCTAACACTGCAGAGCTACTTAATGCAAGCTCAGAATAATACAGGGCCACGAGTTGAACCGGACAATGTTGTACTGAGTTGGTTTCATCTTGTCTGTGTTGCATTGTAGCCTTTTCCCATTGATTCAGGGCTTTAGTCCTTTTTTTTCTCCCCTCGCCCCCCCTTCCTTTCTGCCCTTCCCTCCGTCCCCTCCATAGCCTGCAGCCCCGATTAGAGCCGCGGCTGCTTTGCTGATGCCGCGAGGATCAGCCGGCTGCTGCTCGGCTCCGCTGCGTCCCCGCACGCTCCCTCGTGTCCCTGCGCACAGCAGAGCTTCGGCAGGGCCTCTGTACAGGGAACGGGAGCTCTGCAAGTCCTTCTGCGTGTTTTGCCCTGTCTAATATGGCACGAGACAAGGAAGATCCCCGGCCTCTTGAGCCGGGCAGGTCTCTGCCTCTCTGGCGCCCATGAGCAGCCGCTCCCAAAGGTGTCCAGGGGAGCCGCTGTGTGCAGGGAGGGCGGATTTCCTTCCTCTCCATCTCTCCAAGACACTCATTTGCCAGGTCCATCTCTACAGGCAGATGGAGCAGATGCTTTTGTAGCAAACCTCGTGTTTCTGAGGGCCAAGTGAAACTCTTGGCATTTGCCAGTGGCCAGGACTCAGGAGCAGACTGAGCAGCTCTGCTGCCTCCCTCTGCAAGGCTCCTTTCCTCCTTTCAGTTAGGACCTGGGCTGCGCAGGGGCAGGTTGCTGGAAGTATCAAGCTGTGACACAGTCCAGTTAGAGCTGATGTGTTTGCTAAGGTGGATGGGGCTTTGCAAATAAAAAAGAGGCCCATTTTCCAGCTTAGGACCATATTTAAATCTGCAATGAGCGGAACACACGAGTTTGTGTCGTTACAAATAAGGGAGTTACTCCATGTACTTTGCCTGGTGAGCGGGACGAAGCAGTAAATGCAGGAGGGAGGACTGAGCCGAGCCGCGAGTGAGCAGAACAGAAAGCGTGTGCCGAGAGCTGGGTGCCTTTACAAAGGAGGGAATTGCTCCCCGTGCTTTGGCGAGGGGACCGAGGAGTCTGCCGGGCTCAGCGGAGACCAGGAGGGAGGCAGGGAGGACAGGTAGTAAAGAACATGAATCACTTCCCGCTCTTCCCTGGCTTCTCTAGGGAGGAGCATGGACAGGCGTTTCCATCAGGCACGTGCTTTATTCCGGAGTTAGATCCAATTTCTATAGCTCTATCTGTGTTATTTTAATCTGGCTCCTAATGGAATGTGCCCTGGGTGACTGCACTCCTTGCGCTTGACGGTGACTCT
>JAVCKT010001832.1:0-36311 GCA_032273925.1 Rhynchotus rufescens
TATTAGTGGCCTCCACCAGGCAGTAACTGAAGCACAAGCAGGATAATATTGTCTTGCTGGTGGTGCTGAGCTGGGTCCAGAAATGCAGAGAGCAGCAGGCCTTGGCTACCTGAGCCTGGGCTTCCCCAGCACCCTTGTGCTCTGAACTGGATGCAGTGCCAGGGAACGCATCATCTGCACTGGCAGATCTTAGTCAGGAGCTTGGGACACAAAAGGCAGGAAAAAAAAAGTTTTTTTTTTTTTTTTTTTTTTTTTTTTCCCTTAGACAGCACCAGCTGCCTCCAAAAACAGGGTGATGAACTGCAGAGCAAGGAATATTCAGGCTCTTCTGGAAGTGACTGTTGCTGCTTATGGGTGTCTTGGGTGCAAGGTGGAAATCTGTAGATGTGACCTTGAGAGCATCTGATGGAGATGCTCTGATGAGAGAGGATCCTTACCCAAAAGGACCAAATCTCAGGTGTAAGAGGCCAAGTTCTGCAGGAAAAGAGGTGGAATAGAGACTCATTCCCCTCTGAATGTTCTCAAGAATATTTTGGAAAGGAGGAGAAGGCCGGGGCAGAGAGGCCGTGTAAGGAATTCCTCCAGGAGGTACTCAGAGCCGCACAGGGGTTAGGAAAACAACAACCATGCAACTGTCCACCTGAGCGATGGGCAACTCCTAATACCACTGCCAGCAACGGAAGGGCTCGTGCCACGCTCTGAGAGCTGTGTGGAGTGACGTTGTGTCAGCGCAGGCTCCATCTGCCTTTTTCAAGGGAGTTATCTTTAGCCGGCGTTTAATTGAAACGTGCATTTTTTGTTGGCAAAGCCCTGGACTCCAGAGGCTGGCTCCTGCAGTGCTAAGTGCTCCATAAGCCTGTAATGAATGACAGTCCTGGCCCTTAAAGCCTCATGTGCCCTGTAAGGGAGTTACTCTGGGTGCGATAACCTTTTATTTATTTTTTTAAATTTAAAAGCAAAGTTGTTTTAACTCAAGTGAATGGTTTTTTTTTCCTGCCTTTGGAATATGGTAAAAGGCAGTACAGTTAATAGATCTAAATGGGCTGAAGGTGACAAACGCAGGTGTGTGGCCCTAGCAGGTTGATCTCGGAGGCGAGCGGCCCTACGAGGAGGGATGGGAGCTGTAACCGCAGCTCCTTGGAAAAGCTTGTGCCTTGCCTCGGCTTTGCGCTTTGCCAGCCGCCCCACATTAGGCAAACATGAGCCCTAACACACCAAACCTAATGCATTTTAAAATCATCCCTCTCTGAGGGCAAACGGCAGGTTAACGGGTCAGCCGATTCAGGTGAACCGTTTAGTGCGCATTAAAATCGCAATTTATGCAGTTTACACTCCAGCTTTTGAACGGGCTAGCAATTGAACGTTTAGCAAAATCACCTGCAGCTGCCCTCTTCCAGTTCACTGAAAATAAATGCCTTTAGTGCAGTAGGAAAAAAAAAAGAAAGAAAAAAAAGGATCAGAAGTCATTTTGGATCGTTCTCCTGCTAAGATGGGCAGCTTGGGATATGCAGGAGGGTTTGGTGTGATTCAGATTTGTATATTTTGGTGTTTGCATCCAGATGGTGCCTGGGAGACCATTCAGATAAACATTACTGGAACATCACAGTGTGTGTCTGAACGGTGTGGAACGGCTGATCGGCAGGTTCACTCCCTCTTTTTGTTTCCATTCCTGGATGGAACAGCAAAACAAGATTCAGGGCGTCTAAAAATGTGTGTGTGTATATATGTGCGTATGGAAATGTGACTTTTTCTCTGACTTTTTCTAATTCTGAAGAGTCAGAGATTTAAAGTTACAGTTCCCACAGCAACTGTAACTCTCCTCTTGTGCGTATGCTACAGTTTGCAGGACTCTATGCGCTATTAAATTTATGCCCGTTGCAGGGCTCTGTACGCTATTAAATTTACGCCCGACGTGTGTATGCTCGGCCCAGCAGAGGAGCAGCTGTGTACGGCAGATCTGCGCAGGCCTGATGGAGCGCTCCGGCGATAACCCTAAATTTTAAAGCCCGTGGGACAGATGCTGTGTTTAGTTGTGCTGGTGTAAGTCTATCTGCATTCATAACCTGGGGGTGAATTTGCCCCCCACCAACACTGATCTTGATGTTTCCCGAAGAACACCCTGTTCTGGTAGGGTAGGGTAGGGTGCTGTTATGGTAGGGCAGTTTCTGGCTATCCCTCAGCCCTGAGCAGGGCGAGCTGACCTGGGCATAACAACAACAGCAGAAGACTGTGCCCTATTGTTGCTGGAGCTGAGCGATGTTATAAAAGCTGTGGAAGGAGGAGAAAAAGACCCAACATGATTCTCTTTGGGTCACAGTTCAGCAAGGAATCCCTGCTCAGCAAAGCAGTGGAGCGTGGGCTTTAGTCTCATAGCCTGTAATGGGAATTAAACACTTATTTAAAGTTAAGCATGTGTTTAAGCACCTTGGTGAAGCAGTGCTTGAATGAGGATTTGAGACATACAGAGAAAAAAAAGATCTATTTTTTGGTAGATTTGTCTTGTATCATTGCTGTCTTTTATTGAGAAGCGTGGTTGAATTGCTAGAGCCCTGGACTGAATACAGATCTGTTCAGAACTGGGTTTTGGTCTGGGTGTTTAGTCTCTTCCTTGCTGCTCATTACGACGACTTGCTCTCCGTCCTTGGTCCGTGCTCTGCCTCTTTGACCTCCGCTGACTGAGGTGTTTGGGTTTTCCTGACCAAATGCGCTTCTTACTGCTAGATTTCCTCTTGAACAATCCTTGCTCTAATTTCAAGTCCTCGTGCTCTCCGGTGTGGACATAGGGAAAGAATAACCATTTTTCCATCTTTGCTGGCTACATTTGCTTCCATTTGATGTAAAGAGCTGCTCCCTCTCGCTGGTAGGGGAAAGGTGTGTGGAAGAAAAAGCAGTATCAGGGTTGCCTTTGTCTTCCTGACCGGGCTGAAGCATGGTCTCTATTTTAGCATCATATTATAGTGGTGGAGAAGTATCCGTGTGGCGGGGACTGTGTAATGCCTGTGTGCTCCTGCACTCTGCCTTCGGGGCCACCGGTGCTGTGGGTGGATGGAGTGACTCCAGCATCACAGCCACAAGAGACCCTGTCAGCCTGTGCGGCTCGGCAGCCCGTGGTGATGATGGGATGACGATAGCTGGAGACTGGTGTTATCCCAGCTTGAGGGAAGAGCGCAGGGTAACACGCTGTTTTGTTAAAGCTTGAGGAATCTTGTGTCATATGAGGATATGTCCTAGACCCAGGCAGGTCTAGAAGTGCAGAGGAGGTCATGATGAATGTCTGTGCGTAGGAAAGGGAAGATTCTGAGAGGTGTCTGCTGAGATCAGCCTTATTTTTCATCCTTAATGATCTGAAAGTGCACACAGCACGTTAATTAAGATTTCCAGAAGAAATATTTAAATTGAGAGATGCAGCAAAGAGAAAAAGAGCAATAGCACAGAGGAGTCCTAGGGAGAAGCTTCAGATTTGGTCGGGAAAGGAAAGGAACAGGCACTGTGCAGCTGAATATAATTTCAGATGATATTTTTCTTCCAAAGTTGTTGCAAGCGCAGCTCCTCCAGGGTGTGAGCACTGGGATGAGAGCACGTGTATTGCCTGTCCCGGTGAAAGCCGTGCTAGTGCTGCTAACAGAGCTGAAAGGGAGGTGGAGGGGACCTGGGTCTTTTGCAGAAATGCCATGTTGTGGACCTACAGATTGGCAGATCTCCGCTCCGCTGGGTTTGGCTGCAGCAGAGCATTTGGCCAAATGGATGAGTTACTGGTCAATGGGCATGGATAAAGCAGGTGCTGCCAACTCCGCTTTGGGTTGCAGTTTGTTGAGGGGCTCAGCCTCAAAGGAGCTGTGACCAAGACAAGTATCTGTCTGGTGAAAAGACATTTACAGGGTCTCTGTGCCACAGTGTGCTCTTTGCTTTTAGTTAGATGCATTAAAAATCTGTTAGTTTGAATTACAGCATGGCTAAAACCTGATACAGGTGTTTGTTATACTCCCCTGTTGAACGCTGGTGAGGATGTTTTCTTACAGCATTTGGCAACAGCTGAGACAAGTGGGGAAAGGTTTATGCACAGAGGTGCAGAGAGCAGAGGTACAGACCTTGCTGCTGGGATTGTACCCTTGGCTGTGCTTTAATATGGATGGTGCCTTATCTGGCCGTTTGTATCCACAGTCCTTGTGGCTCTTTCTGTTTCTGAGCTGACACTGGTAGGATATAAAATGTTTGAAAGAGAGATAAGGTGCTGTAGAGATGAACACTGTGACTTGCGAAGAAACATCGTGGATTAGAAGACCAGAAGGTGGCCATCTATTCTGGCCAGCTGTTTGCTACAGGGCGTAGGTAAAGAAAATGACAGTGATGGATAATCCAGTGCAACTCTTGGTAAATTGTTCTAGTGTTTAATTACCTTCACCGTAACAAAGAAAGAAAGGAAAAAGCATAAAAGAGCCGTGAGGGGTTTTCTGGAAATCACTTTTACCTCTATTTGATGGTTGTGTTATGGCCTCTCATGTGGGAGACCATTTTTTCACTAGGACAATGTATTTTATTAGTGTTCAGGGACACAACCAGAAAGGATATTGGGACATGAGGGAAATGAGAGTGATTGGCTGTGGCTATTAAGGGAATGACATAGGAGGTAGGCACCAGGAATTTCCTGCCTGTCTATCTCTAAGTCAAACGATATATTTGTCTGAAGGCTAAGGCCAAGAAGATGGAAATCATCTCAAGACCCCATCTCCAGTAGAAGGCAGGAGGCTGCTGAAATGGCAGAAGGCAGCAGGTCCAAGCGACTGGCAAGGAGGTGTTCAAAAAGTGCTGGCAGAGGTTTCCAATCTTCTTGCCAGGAGAGAGAGGCGTGTAGGTCAAGTGGGGATTACTGAAGGAGAGGATAACACGTAGGTATCTTTCACCAGGGAGGACCTTCTTTTGTTGCTTCAACTCATTTGTTGGCAGACAGTTATGACTGTGTTTTGCAAAGGCTGAGCTGCATTGCTGTAGTAATGCTACTAGACTGCAAAGCTTTTGAGCTTGAGGACTCCTGCAAGAAGCTGAGGCAAGCTCATCCCGTTAAAAGAGTGTAAAAAAAAAAAAGTGAGGGAGACCCAGAGACCAAGCCTGAGATGTGTAGAGTTATGAAGCACCAGAGTCCATTGCAAGAAAGAGTTTAACCAGACTCCAGAGGCAGCAGGACTCTATCATGTTTCATGCCCTTCATGGTAAGGCTCTTTGCTTGGGTGAGAGTAGGTAGATTTTTCCATATTCTTGTCCTTGCTTTAAAATCAAACAAATATATTCTGAAGATTTGATTACCTGATAAAATCTAGACCTCAATACTTTTCAGAAAACTTCAAAGATAATTCCTTCGATACAAGTATTGAACAAATGCTTTCCTTCCCATCTTCCCTCTTTTCTTCCTGTCTTCTTTCCCGTCTTGTATGAATGGTGTGTCTGTTGATTATCAGCGTTTTCTGATGGTTCTTCTAGACAGAGCATAATATAGCAAAGGTTGTTGGTGGTTTTGGATTTGCTTTGCGTGCAAATTCAGAAATTGTTAGGCATCTTGGACAGACACTGCTAACTCTGCAGATCGATAGTTTTGCAACCCACAGTGTTGATACAAGCACCCAACTCTGGTGGAGTTTGGCAGTGACTTCTTCCAGCAGGTTTTATTTATTTATTTATTAAACAAATCTCACCCTTGTGTCTTTCTGGCTTCAGCTGAAGCTCATTCCCATGCCATGCCTGAGCCTCAAAGTTTTGCAGTTTCTGTACATGGCAAATATTATGCTCTTCACCCCTATTCCCCCTTATGCTGTGACTTAGGCCCATCCGTGTTTCACTCCTATGGGTCTTAGGAACTCCCCACATTACAAGGGGGAACGTGTAGGCAGCCCTTAATAGGCACCAGATGGACCATCTTACAGTCTTATTACATCCAAATGCTATTTTATAGCACAGACAGTTTTACCTACTAAGTTTTATTTCAGACCCTTCTGTCACGCTTTGGCTTCCCCTGGCCTTGGTTCACACCAGGATTATCGCTAGCTCTGAAGCAGGACGGAGACTATTCAGCTGCTTTCCTGGCGCACGGGGAGCCGTGCTGCAAGAACCAGGTGCCTTGAACACACGGGCTCAGAGCGGAAGCCCTGGCCCCAGCATCACGAGGAGGCTGCGATGGTGGATGCCGCTGCTGTGAGTGTCCCAGGCTGGTCGAGCTCGTGGCCCACAGGCCCCTGCTAAGCTGGCTTGGGACACGGAGGAGTGCAGGGGGAAGGACATTACGCAGGAGAATATGCATGTTCACAGCTCAGAGGATTAAAGACCCGTGTTCTTATCACTGCAGAACAGAGTATTATAAATCCAGCCTTAGAATACCAAATCCCCTCGCGGCATGGCCATTGTTTGGGAATATTAAAAAGCTCTGAGACAGAAATAATCAGTTTCCGAATGACACACTGTCAAATAAAACATTTCTCATATTATCCCTTCCTTTCCCTTTCTCTCTCCAGCTCCCTCGGTTGGATAATTTAACATGAAAAATAGATTAAAATGAGGCTGGCTTGAATGCTTCCGAAGTTTGACTCTCTTTCTCCCCAGGAAGCTCTCCCTCCGTGTGTGTTGCGTTTAAATAAGCGGCCGCGGGCACCAGGTCGGGGCCGAAAGGATCACACTGAAACTGAGCCAGCCTCGAAAAAGTGATGACTGCTGCCCTAAGGAATGGGCAGAGGAGCTGGAGTGGCAGCCGCAAGGTGTCCTGGCTGGACCTCGGGGACTGGGGTAATCCCAGCTCGCCATGTGGCCAGGAGCACTGTGGAACGGAGTCCCAAGGAGTCCCAAGGAGCAAGGGCTGTTGTAGCCGTGCCTGGTAGTGAAGGCTGTGCCGCTTCGGGGCTGTTTCTGTGGGATTTGCCTCCTCTGTGCTTTTTTTTTTTTTTTTTCCATGAAATTCCACAGGACTAGGCTAGTGGTTTTACCTGCAGTTCTTTTCTGCTCACAACTTTGTGGTTGAGGAGAGCATCCAGGAACAAGTCCAGCCAAGAGGCTCTGTGTCACGGCTTTGCCAGTAGTCATGTCAGTGAGTTCTGTTGTTGCTCTGGAACACTGCTGCAATATCAGAGCCCTAATTCAGTTATAAATGCACTGGCACAGAAGATGGACCAATTTTTTCAGTGTGGCATGTTTTGTTGATGTTCGTGACCCTGCTGTGCTGCGTGTCACTGGATCTCCCTTTCAGAGGTGTGCTGTGCAGCTGTTTCTCTCAGGCAAGTCGGACTTCCAAGGAAATAGCCTCATCTGGTGCCACACGGGCAGCAGGAACTCCCTGGCCTGAGCCTCCAGCCATGTTTTATTCTGGCTTTTCTAGAAGGTGCTGTAGGGTCCAGGTGGTTTCTTCTCTTGGACTGAAGGCTGCAGAAGGGCTGTGTGTGATGCCCTGGTGAACACAGATCCCAGGATTGTGCATGGCCTGCATGGTGGAACCCTCTGTTGATGTGTGTCCATCCAACAAGCTGTTGGGGGAAGAGAATGGGATTGGAGCGGGGATGGGTAAAGCAAGTCTGATTTCCACCTAGATAGATGGTATCTGTGTCCCTTAAGTTATCTTCACTGCATCATGGCCCATGGTGGGGCGATGTTGGGCTTGGGAACACCCTCTGCATCTCTTCCTAACCCTTCCCAGTGGATGCAAGTGTGGAAAATGTAATCTTGTGCTTCCTGGTCTGGACCTGTTCTACCTGCCCTGAGCTGGACCCATGCAGGAGGGAAGGCCACTGGCAGCAAACTGAGTAGTGCATGTTGGAGGGAGGCTGGCTCTCTGCAGCCACGCCGCATTGCTGAGCGACGGGGAGATGTGTCCCAGGCATGGCCCGGGTTCTCCTTGCATCAACACTGCTCACACCCAAGGAAGTGCATTTCTTTTTGATGAGCTTGAGATCTCCTTGCTGTATCTTGCTTCCAAGCACAGGTAGGATCCTTTTCAAAGCCAGGTAGGATCCTGTAGCATCGCCTGTCCCTTGGGCTATGTCCGTTCCTTCCCATGGGAGCCTGCAGCCGCTGCGGATGCTGGAGCTTCTGGGCTGCCCTGCCAGTCTTGCTACAGCAAGGAGGTGGCCATGTTTCACTCAAAGCTGCTCAGAGCACCGTCGAGCATCGACCCAGGCAAAAGCAGCGAGGCAACTGCAAATCCATCCAGTTGTAGCTGTTTGAGGGCCCAGCCCCTCAGCCAACTCGCTCCGAGAGCGGCAGTTTTCCATGCTGGCTCTTTATAGATGATCCTGTTTATAAGTCTGAGCTGTGCTCTGGGTATGGCGTGGTGTTTAGAACTGAATGCAGATGAAATATTTACACGTCTTCCCTTTGCTTTTGCACATTCTGTAAAGTTCCCGAATATGGCATTCTTTGTGCTAAATAAATGCCTGCCTTAACCTGGCAGTTACGTGTCGTTCTGTAAAGCCCCAATTGCTCATGCTGCTCCTGATTTACATGCCCTGCTTTGCTGGTCTGCCACAGGATAAAATTGCCTAGGCTCTGCGGGGAGATTGAGTGGCTTGAAGCTTACACCCACCTCTCCTGCTCGTGTAGGGGATGAGAAAGATTGTGTCTGTATTAACTTGGAGAACAGTGAGAGGCAGAGCTGGTGTCCTTCAGCGCTACCCAGCCCGAGGAGAGACTGCTCCTATGGAGCCCTAGGTACTGGGGGAGTATTTCTCCCCTTCTTCCCCAATGTTAATGCAGTTGTGAGCTGCATCTAGTTAAATGTAGGGGCAGAGGGAAGAAGGGTTTTGCAGAGAAGGTCTCCGACCGGAATATGTCTTGTGTGGGCCGTGTCCCCAAGTCTGCCACTAAAATCTCATGTAACCTTAGGCAAGTCGCTTGATTGTTTTGCAAAGCAAGAAATAGCACTTTGGTGGCTCACTTGGAGACTTTGGAGGATGCATCTAGTGATGTCGCAAGGTATTCAGCGTGCTGGTGGTGTGAGCAGCAGGAAAGACTCCTTCTCTGGAGAGCAGAAGCTCTACATGCAGGATGCATATAGGAGCAGCACAGTGGTGAGCAGACCAGCAGCTACAGCATCAGACCTGCACTCAAGAGCTCTTTCCTACCTATGCTCTGGGCAAGCGTGACCTTAACGCAATATGTGGCCACATCTGCACATCTGTTCTTGGCTGTAGGGCTGGAAGGCACTGTCCTTATCATTATCACCATGTCCAAGGAAGGGAGACAGCTGTCACAACCCAAAATGAAATTTAAGGGGCAGCCATACCCAGGGGAGCATCACCTGTGTTGTGGCTTGTTACCTGGTCTTTTACGTGCATCTGTGCTGAGACTTTAGTGTTGGTTATTTGCTTGTTATTGTAAGGTTTCTACTCTTAAATAGTGGGAGAGCGCTGCATTCTTCCCCACCTTCTCTCACAGGGATGGAGGGATTGGAGCCAGCATCACCGTGGCCTGTGTGTGGCAAGCCAGGTGGGCTGGTAGAACTGAAAGTGAATTATTGAAAACCAATTTCCTGGAAGAGTGGGCAAAATAGCTTGGGGCAGAGCCGCGCATCTCCTCAGTCTTCCCTACACTGTACAGATCAGATGTTTCTGGCTCTCCTGACATTTTGTCTTTCCTGTCTCCCACAGGGTGGCCTAATTGCTCTGCTCCTGCTCCTGTTGGTCTTCACAGTGGCTCTATATGCTCAGCGGCGCTGGCACAAACGCCGCCGGATCCCGCAGAAGAGTGCCAGCACGGAGGCCACGCACGAGATCCACTACATCCCTTCGGTGCTGCTTGGTCCGCAGGCCCGCGAGAGCTTCCGCAACTCACGTCTCCAGGCCCACAACTCGGTCATTGGGGTGCCTATCCGCGAGACCCCAATCCTGGATGACTATGAGGATGAGGAAGAGGAAGAGACCCCACGACGGGCAGATCCCAGCACCAGGGAGGATGAGTTTGGCAGCCAAGTGACACGGACACTGGAGAGTCTGGGCCAGGGTGGGGAGGAGAAACCTGACTACGAGAAGAAAGGTTGGTGGCTTTCTGCTCTTTCCCACTTTCCATCCCCTGCTAGTCTGGCTCTCCTCTGCGGTGCCATTGGAGTATTTAACTGAGCCTGACTGCAGCTGGTACCCAAAGTCCTGGAGGGACCTTGCTTCTCGCAGCCTCTGCCATACCCATATAGCTGCCGTGGGACATTCCTGGCTGTCCAAAGTGGCAGCCACTGTGTGTAAAATTTGGTTGCTTGCTCTTATTCTGTGAGTTCTTCAGAGGGAAGGATCCCGTCAGAGCTTCTTAGCTTCCATTAGTAGCTTGGTTGATATCTCTGTGTGCAAGGGAGCAGTGTTATCCCCATCCTTAGTGGTGACTTCAGCATCTGTTATGTTCCTGTTTGATTTGAGCTCTGCTGGGGACACTGTGACTCTTTGAGGTGCTCGGTGGCAGTGCAGAGGGAGCAGGTGGTTGTGCAGAAGTGCGTGCTTTGCCTTTTGTCCTAATCTTTCATCCTCAAGGAGGTTTAGAGATGTTGTCCTGGAGCTCCCCTCCCAGCAAGGGGAATTACCTCTTAATGGTGTTGGGGAAACTGAGGCACAATTAGCCATGAGCCCTTAGCTCTTACTGCCAGACGCCAAACCACCAGTCCTCTAGACTCACAGTACAACCTCACTGTGCTTTTCTGGTGGGTCAATTGCTCCTAAACAAGATGGGCTCACCAGGAGCTCTAATAATGTTTTTGCCTGGTGTGGGCATTAATCAGTCTGGTCTTTACTCTTTAGGTGGCAGAAATGTTCATTGCTCCACTGTAGAGCAGCACATTAGTTTTAGCAAGCAAATGTGTTGGTGCAATGGGAGCTCAGTGAGCCAGCTGAGCCTTGATGGTCCTTGGAGAGTTGCTCCATAAAGCTGTATTTTCCACTGGTGGCAAAACATTCTCTTGTTTCATCCTCTGAGCAATGAAACAAATGATCCTGTAGTCACCCCCAAACAGTCATCAGGGCTGCAGATTTAAGGTGCACATGCAGAAGCCCTGTAAGGAGATGACAAATGAGAGCATCTCATGGTAGGGGGAGAACTGCAGAACTGAATCCATATGGATCTGATAGAAATAGATCTTAACTGTGTTCTGTTTCCAACTGATGGTGTGTGGTATTTAGCCCCGCTGTGGAAGAAGGCAGGTACAGCATTATATAATGTCTATAGGTTAGAATAGAACGAAGCCTATAAAATTCTGCATCAGTTCTTGCTGCTGATCGCTGTTGTATCTGCCAATCCCTCTGCTGCTGACTGTGCTTGTATAGTCTAATATTGGATAATGCCACTGTTGTGAAAGGTGTTAATCCTCTGACAGACATGGAGCAGCGAGGGCCTGGGCTTGCGTGTCTGCTCCTGAGCCCTCTTCTGTGCAGGTGAGACCACTGCGGGACACTCCGTGCCTCCCAGAAGGTACTGGGGTGGCACGTGGAGGTGCAGTGGGCTCTTGGGGTTTCCCTGTCCTCTGTCAAGAGCCCAGGTGCCAAGGAAGTTGTATCTAGCCCAGAAAGAAAGCAGTAGTGGTGGGAAGCCAGGTCGCTCTGGGTCACCCAGCGCGAGGGACACGGTGTCAACGTGGTGCTGGCACAGCTGCAGGTTGCCTGCAGTAGAATAGGCTGCGTTCCTCCCTCCTTACTTGCTGCATAGGATATCCAGGAGCAGAGGGGAGCCAGCCCCTGTGGCCAGGGCCGACAAGAGAGAGGTGAGTTAGCAGCTCATGAAGTTGCATGGCCACTCCTGGGAGAGGTGAAGCAGGAGCAAACCACGGGCAATAGATGTTGGCCATGTCTCTCAAAGTGCTCTTGGAAGGTGCTCAGATGCTCTAGGAGAAGGCTGGTGCCAGAGCCTATACACAGCATGCGAGACTGACTTCCCTTCAGTTAACTGTTCTGTTAACTGCAAATAAAACGTGCGCAGCCAGACCATATGGCCCTGCTCCTTGTGCTCGGAGCACCGCAGCTCGGAGGGCCAGGCTCACTCTGGATTGCTCTGACCTGCCTGTGTGCGGGATGGGGACGGAGGCCACTCTGTGGGCACAGCCAGTGGGCTTCACATCTCCTGCGCGCAGAGGAAAGCGCCTTCCCCAGAGCTTTTAACCTAATGCATGTTTGATTACCTGCATTTTTTTTTAAAAGACCATCTTGCTGAAGCTCTAACACCCACCTCTGCTTATGGAAATGTCATTAGGAATTGTTTAACGTTGTTAACCTGCAAAGTACAGTAAAACGCTTGCAAATAAACAAAAGTAAAGTACATTAGTCCTAATTGCTGTGCCACTGCAGCTGGCAGGAGGAAGGGAGGCACCGATTCCTTGCAGGGATGGGGCTCATGGAGAGATGCTGGACGGAGCCAGCAAGAGCCGGAGGGTGCACCACGTGTGCAGAGCAGGTACCCGCACCTGCAGCAGTCACCGAATGGTGTCTGACGCCGAGATCTTTCCCATGCCTGAAGTGCATCGTATTCTTTCATCTTCTAAGCCAGGTTGTCACGATGGTGGCGGTTCTCATTGCTTGGAGAAGCACAGAGGTACCTTGGGGTCTCCAGACCACCCTGAGCACTGATCTGAGCAGCTGCGTTGGCTTCTGCTGGTGTTAAGTGATGTCTTCCCCACCCTGTGCTCGGTGAGAGCGAACAAATGAAAGCCTTCATATAATGTAACTGAACTGCCTTTTTTTATTCTTTCATATTCTCTTTTTTGTTTTGCTTTTTCTATAAATTATTTAGACGTGTGAGTGGAGAAGACAGCAGTAACTGCATTTCAGTGCTCTTCAAAACATAATAGTAAACAAGATCTAGGGCAGAATATTAAGCTCTCTAAGGACTTCAAGAATTGGTGATAAAGTACCTTTTGTGCTGACTGAAAAATCCCTCCAACCTGGGGCTGCAGCAGTTTCCAGAGCCAGGATTGGCCACAGGCTGCTGGTAGCTCTGAGTTACATTCACTAATTGTCCTGTCAGTTCTCCTAATCACGGTGTTGTGATTTGCACCTTGAACTGAGGCAGAGGAGAGAAGACAAAACCTTAATGAAACCAGTAGAATAACTCAGAAATTATGGGGATGCTCAAATCTTTTTTTGAACATTGGATGCTCCTGCAATTTAGGAACCATGACCATAACCCTGTCTCAGAGAAAGCAGAAGGGGAGCACTCAGATGGATGTGCAAAGCCCTGTAGGACTATGCAGTTGTCTTCTGGGTACATGAAATACTGTACTTGAGTGCTTTTCTGTTGCTTGGAAATTTGATGTCTCAGGGGTCTTCCCTCTGAACACGTGTGGCGCAACCCAGTCCTGAGCTCTGGTTCTGGTGTAACCATGCCAGCAGAGGTGCTGGTGGTGCCAGCCTGATCACAGAGCACTGTAGGGCACCTCCATTCCTTTCCTTGGGTAGTGACATGTTCCTGGTGCTGCTTAAGAGCAACTCTGTGCATGTGTGTGTCCTTAGCAAGGTAGGTTCATCATATGTGTATGTGCCTTTCCAGGTCTGGTCCCTCTGGAGCCTGCTGGCTTCTTCTCATGGGGTCACCTTCCCTCTCCGTAAGGAGGATCTTCTCAAGCAGTGAAACTGTGGCAGCCCTGAGTTACTTCTCTGTGCTGAAGGTGGCCAAAGCCCTAGTAACCATAGTTCTGATTAGGATTTCAGGCTGAAACATTAAATGCACGTCTTGGAAGCCTTGCACTCGCACCTCACAGCTGTTTTGCCCATGCATGGGCAATGCTGTGCTTTGGGAGTCGCTGGATGTACCTGCGTATTTTCTCCTGTCTTGAATCTGCCTGTCTGCTTTACCCACCCACTCGACTGGGAGCTGCAAGGTTTTGGTGCGAGCCCCTAGAACCAGGTGGGAAATTGTGTCAACTTCCCATGGGTCACCTGGCACCTGGGGAAAATGTTCCCCTTGCTGATCCTGCAGTGCAGCTTTTTGAGAAGACATCAGGGGGCCTTGTCAGCGGGCTCTAAGTGGTGTCATCTTTTGTGCTGTCACAGAAAGCTCTTTCAAGTGTCAGTCCTCAGCATTAATTACCAGCGATGGCAAAGCTGATGAAGAGCGAGCGCTGCCTCCACCTTGGCATGCTTGTGGCATTCTCCTGTGTGGAGGGGCTCTGGAGCACAGCATAGGGGGCCCTGGGAGCTCTGCTGGACCTGGGTGCTGCCTCCCTTCCACTGGGCTGCATGGCAGCAGGCGCTTCCCATCATCACGAGTTTGTGCATGGCCTCGATTGCACTTTCCATGGATGAGGCATTTTGTTTTTTCTGGAGCTCTTGCACCGAAAAGGTCTCCTTTGCAAATCGTGGGCAAGCTGAGCACGAATGCGTTGAGCCAAACTTTCCTCGGGAGTCTCGGACGCGGCTCTGCAGCACGACATGCAGAAAGGCAGCTCCTTCGCAGCACCGCGGCTTCGGAAGCAGAGCTTGGTGCAAACACACAGGAGCAATGCGCTGAATAATGACATCTAGCAACAAGCGCGTCTCGGTGATAAAGTTAATGAAATTACAGGTTCTGACCTGATACCAGGCTCTGCTGTGGGTAGATAAACAGCAGGGCAAAGATGAGATGTTTATTTCTCCCCAGCTGCAGCCTGTAATCTGGACGCACTGTGCAGGGCCATTAACATTATTACTGTTATGCAAAATCATTTTTGATTTGGGAAGGAAAAAAAAAATGCCCCAACTCCCTAGAAAATGGAAAGCTGACAAAATTAGAATTGCAGCAGGAGCACAAGCTGACCTGGTGACATTGCACAGAGCCCAGATGAGTTTAGACAGAATAAAAATCCAAAGCAGTTTATGAAGAAGAAAAGTAGTCTGTCTTGTTAATAAGATAAAATAGAGCGCAGGTAGAGGCAAGAGACAGGGAGTTCTCATTAGGCAAAAGGGTCCCTTGGTGCTGCTGGGGAAAGGGGGTCGTGCGGCCTTCTCATGGTTTTGGGGTTGCCTCAGGCAACTGAGAAATCTCCAAGAATTTCTTGCTTTGTGGGTCCAAGAGTCTCAACGTGACATGTGCTATTGAGAGATGTGATTCCTCAGGTCTTGGCTTCTGCTAGTCCTGTGTGTTTGAAGTCTTCTGTAATTACCAGGTTTTGGTAAAGTCGTGTGGGTGCCGTCACCTTCCTTCCTGTATCCCTGTCCTCCATTGCCTCTCTGAACCATACCCCATTCCTCCAGAAAGTTGATGGTGGATGTTCCTGACAGCTTCTGTCCTCCCTTGCCTTTCCTGAGCAGATGGCCTCAAGCTTCAGCCCTTTGGGAATTCCTAACTTGTTTTTTTTCTTGTTATGTCTTTGGCTCTCATCTATCATCATATCACTTTGTCCTCTAGCAGCAGGAATGCTTCTGTTCTTCAAGAAGTATTTCCAAAGGTTTGGCCCCAAGTCCATCGCAGGCAGTACCGTTAGACCCAACAGTATTACCCGTGGCACTCGTTGATTGCATGGCGATGGAGCTAAGCACTCAAAGGAAAGGAAAGCAGAGGAAACTTGAATGCAGTTTTACCAACAAGTTTCCCAGGTCCCTTGAGAAGAGAGGAGGATCATTGTCTGTCCAAATAGGTTTTAATGTATTTGAAAAACAAAGCAAACAACTCTTTGCTAGTGAAATCCTCTTGGCATTTTTCTCGCTTTGTGAAGCCAATTGTAGGGCAAGAAGAAGAGAAGATTTTGCCTAGGCATATTCTGCTAAGGATCAATGGGAACCAGAACCTTTTGTGTGGTGAGAACAGAGTAGAAAACAGTGGACTGTGAAATCAGACTTGCAAATTTATGTATCTGGCATACCAGTCCTGTAACAAAGGACTCGTTTTTATTTTCTTTGTTTCTTTCATTTTCAGGGAAAGAAATAATTATTCAAGCAGACCTTCCTGCTCTCATCGCAGACACTGCAGTCTGGGTATGGCCTCCAAGTCTAGACAGGAGCCATAACTTATTGCTAACGGTTCAGATGATGCATACAGAGGGAGTTGTCCGAGGACAGTTGTGCTTCTTGCAGCTGTCTTGGATTCATAACTCCTCAGCTTTTTTTTTTTTTTTTTTCTAATCTGCTATGTTGACTTGGGTAAATCTCTTCATTTTCTCTTCCTTAATCCAGGCATGCCTTTTCCCAGCAGTGATGCTGGATGGCCTTAAATCCTGGCTGCATCCAGAGTGAAAGCAAGCTCTATTATTCATTATCGTCTTTTGGTGCAGCACCTGTGAGCTTTCCATGAGGCCATGACCTCAGTGTGCCAGGAGCTGTATGGAGCCAGGAGGAGAGGGCCTGTCTCTTCAGAGAGCTCCTGCTCTGCGTTGTGTGAAGCAAAAAGCAGCAGATGGGGAAGCCCAAGGAAAGGTGAGGTCATGGGAATGCAAGAGCTGTGGTCCCTGGCAGCCAAACTGCTCTTCCATTTCTCTGGCTAATGTAATGAAAGCCCCTCTCTGGCTAGTGTAGTGAAAGAGAATTTGAACAAGGAATATTTTTGGCAGTTTTATGGGGAGATGAATAGCTTACGTTTGAAATAAGAGAAAAAAGGGCAGACAGAGGAAGGGTCGAATTAGTTGGCCAGGAAAGTTATCTCTAGAACAGCATTTGTCAAGGCTGGAGAAAAGGTGTTTCAGGGACAGAGATGCGGAGCAGTAAGACAGATAGTTAAGCTGTGTCCTGGAGCTGTTACTCATAACAAATGTATGAGCTCTTGGATGCAAGAGCTAATGAGAAGATCTGCGTCAAAGGTGATGTCCCAGTAACAGCCTAAGTGACAGGCAGGCCGAGGCCACAGTGTCTTCCTTAGTGGTGGGAGAGGACATCTCGGGGAGAACCTGATGGAGAAGAGTAGCCCAATTTTGCTGAGCTCCAGCTGACAGGCATCCCTGAGGAGAAGTGAAGGGCTCACAGGATGGCAGTTGGGACGCGAAGAGTGATGCGCCGCGGTGCCGGCTTTGCTGTTGGTGCGTCCTCGTGATGAGGCTGGGAGTTTGCCCACTCTTGGTGGCACATCTCCAGCTGCCCTGTGCTACTGCAAGCTCATGCGGTGCGCCTGTGAATCACAGCATTAACCAGAGGCTTCCTGAGCCTTCACTAAATAAAACAATGGCTTAGCGTTTGCTAGGGCTGGAAGCTAAAATGGGACAGTTCATCGGGTTGGTATCTAATGTGTCTCGAGGCTCTATCTTCTTTTCCATGACCTAATGGGATCGTGGCCCTCTTTGTATTTGATCAGCTTTTTTCAAGATCTAATCCCTACCAACTTTTTGCATAATTCCACAAGACCTTTTAAAATGTACGTTTGTGCAGCTCATGTGACTGCAGTGAAAAGTGCTCAGTGCAGCCTGCTCATTCCTGCCTGACAAAAATCCCCTTGCAAATTTCAGCTTAGAAGAAATCAAAATAAATTAGACCCTCCTGGACAAGAAACAGGTCCCAAATCAATAAAGTGTTTAAACACGTGCTTATCTAGTGTCTCTAGTTACCAGAGCGGTTAAGCATGATTTTAAGTCAAATGTGCTCAAGTCCAAGTGATTTGAGTGCATAGCTGAAGAAAAATAGAGAGAATAAGGAACCCCGTTGCAGAGGTTATAATGGATATGCTATTTTATAGTGATGCCAGCTGTGACTTAATGTTGATTTCAAAACGTATGTATGTGCCAGGGAGAAGCTTTACTTTTCTGAGACATAAACTTGGTCATAGTTAATGTATGATTTGCCTTTCCAGCTCTGAAGGGAGAACTCCAAGCTGGAGTTTTAGGTTTATTTTGATTGCTCTGTCACACAAAACCAATTGCATCAGGTCCCAGTCTGGGTTGTCATGGGGACAACCCTGTGGATGCCTTGGTGCCGGTTTTATTCGTTGGGGAGGTCCTAGTTCACGCAGTGAAGTGTGGAGTCAGGAGAGGGGAGCACATTGCAGACCTGTTTTCTCTAATGGACAGAGCAAGGAGAGTTCTCGAGATATGCATGAGCTGAGGGGGTTGCATTGGAGGTCCTGCTTGGACAGCACTAGGATTGCAGGCAAGGGGCAGAAGCTGCTTGGGAAGTAGCAGAGCATGAAATTGCACCTTCCTAGTTGGTTCCAACCTCATTTCACAGCTGGATGAGAGGTGCTCGAGGCCTTTCCTTTGCAGAGAAGAAGGCAATGATGGTCATTTGGGCTAGTGCTCTGGGAGGCTCCCCTGTGCACCACCCCAGAGCTTCTCCATCCCATTGCCTGCTCCAATCCTGCATAACAGCTCTCTGTAAAAGCAAACCTTCAAGGGCTCCTGATCCAAGAAACCATCAGAGAAGCTGGTGTCTCCCTCTGAGCTTGTGTCGTCCCTGAGCAAGAGCTGTTTTGGACTTCTGGCAAGTGCCAGTGTGCCTGTGAAGCACAGTGTATCATGCTCCCTGCTTAGTGACTAGCTGAGGCTTAAACATCTCTTCTCCAGGTAGGACTTTCTGTGGTCCATTACAACGGCTGCCATTGAGAAAATGCTCTTAGGTTGGGATTTGCCCAATGTGAGGATTTTGTTGGTTTTCCTGCCCTTCCTTTGTTTTTGCTGTATCCTGCTTGGTAATTTTATGAGACAGAGGAGGGAAGAAGCAGATGGCAAAGTAGCTTCTGATGGTGCTATGGGGAATTGAAGAGAAAAGGGGTGTTTTAATATACTAGCATTTCACTGAGCATCCCAAAGGGACAACAGCTTCATCAAGTCCCACTAGTTTATCACTGATTTGCAAGATGTGGGTTGGTCTCACCCTGATGCTATGTGGCATCCCAAGCCTGGAATAGCCAAGTAGCTTGAACCCAAAGAGGAAGGTTCTTTGTAGTCTCTTATTCCAGCCAAAGATGCGTGACTTGTAGCCCATCAAGTCAGCAGCTCTTTTAACGTGAGGTTTGTTGGGTTTTATGGGGCTGCCTCGAGCCCTTTCGAGTTGTCACGGCAGTTCTTTGTGCAGTAGCCCCAGATTCCCCAGGCGTCCAAAGTGCTTTTCATCCAGGCGAAATCACAAGCTCACAGAAGATAAGCTGTGAAGTTCTGGCTGTCCAAAGAAAACAAGCCATCAGGAGCTATATTTTTATAGATGCCAGGCTCGCATTGTTCATCACTCCGTGCATAACTATGAATGTTTGATAAAGCACTACATTATTAAAGACAGAGCTGGACTGTAGACTGGTTGGTGACCAGGACTGCCTTTGAGATGTTTTTTTTTTCTGCCTGATTTAAAATATAAAAAATAATATGGTAACCTTTTAACTTTTTATTCGCCTTGGGTGACCCTGAGGGATTTCAAGTGTCCTCCCCAGGTTTCCCTGCTGTGTGTGCTCCACGGTGCGTTGCATCAGACAGCCTCTTTTTGCGCAATGCAGACGAATTGGGATCTCTTCAACTCCACCAGACGCTGTTTCATCAGCGAAACGGATCTCACTTGGAGCAGAAACTTGATTTTGGTTCCTGAAGTCACCCTGAAGAGGTGGCGGTTGGAAGTGAAGGAGAAAAACCCTACATTTTTTCAGCATCTGCTGGAAAGATATAGGTACCGATCATCTGTTAGGCAAGATATAGGTACCAATCATCTGTTAGGCAGCCCCTGAGAGGTATCACTTGGAGCTGAGGCCATTACTGTGCTGATGTATATGGGGACGCAGGATGATGGTCCTGTTTAGTCAGCCCTGACTTGCTGGCTAAGTGTCGCTTGTCGCTTTCTTGGTTTTTTGTGGACATCATGGCTAATCCAGACAGCGTGTGAGGAGAAGCTGAAGAGAGGGGTCCATCCTCAGCTCTCCTCAGTGCCGTGGAGCGGCTGTGAGATCTGCCCATTACTGGAGACCACCTCTCTGCCAAGCCTTCGTGGGCTTACAGATGGAGAACAAGGAGGCCAGCCCCATGACAGCTGCTTTGCTCTGCTTGTGTGTCCTCCTCCTATCAGTCATATTTGAGCTAGCTATGGCTCTGAGACTGTTAGTTTTGTCAGCTAGCCCCTCAGGAAGACAGATCGAGGCCTTCCAGCCCCATTTATCATAACGCAGCAACCTACCTGAAGGACCCAGCGGGAGGGGAAGCTTATTAACAAGGTGCTTCAAATCAGTCCTGCGTGAAGGCCTCGCTGAGTTACAGGGTTTGCAGTGACTCGCCTGCCCTGCGGCTCCTCCTCCTCGGGCCCTGCGGGGCTCCAGCCGCCGCCGTCTCGCTCTGCGCGTGGCTGAGACGCGCGTGGGAGGCCGAGCCTCGGGGGTCTCGTGGTGCTCAGCTTTGCTCCCTTGTGCTTGTGCTTCGGAAGTGCTTTGCTTTCAATAACCTGGCTTCCCCAGGTGTTTCTCCAGGTCCAGCTCTTCTCTTGAGCCAAGAGATCACCTCTCAGACCAGCGGACTGCTCTTGTTCTTTGATCGGCATGGCTGAATTTCACCCAGCTGCCCACGCTGATGTGCTTGAAGTGGTTTTCCCACTGTGGTTAAAACTGGGCTGCTTTAGCTGGGTGCCTGTGCTGTGTTTGTGCAGATGAAGCTTCTTGGATGCAATGCAAGATATGTTTTTAGTGGCTTGCACTCCTCATTCTGATTAACGTCGCTTCTTTGTCCTCCCTGTGTGCAGCAATGGGAAACATGCTCTTTCTGTGCCTCTTGGGCAAGAGCAGCTTCACGTGTAACTAGCAAATCCACTGGCCAGCTGGTACCTCTGCCTCTATGGGGTAGCACCAGGCTGGATTGTGTGGGACAGGAGGTGGACTGGTGGCAGTAGTGGAAATATGCACTGTAGTGCCAAGGAGGAGGTTTACAGAGGTGGAAACGGGTCATGGTGCCAAATTTCCCACTTGCATTTGCAACCCTTGCTCTTTGCTGAGCACTCTCCTACTCCTTCCCATCCCTAGGGATGCCAGAAGTCTCTAACGCTCAACTGCCTCCGGTGTTCGGAGTGATAAAGTGCTTCTGCTTCCAGATTCATCCGCTCACTGTGATTGCTTGGCCAGAGAGGGACCATGGTGGGTCCTTATCCATCCTATCCTTGCTCTCATCTGCCTTTCACAGCAGGGTTCCCTTTACCATTTTGCAGCCGTTTTTATTCCTGCCCTTTCCTGGGAGTGCTGAGCGACTGGGGAGGATGAATGTGATGGGCAGGGGAAGGTGGAGCTCGGGGCCCTTCTCTTGCATGGAGATCACTGCTCTCCTGCCTGCTCCACGCTACATTAGGCTGGGATTCTTCATGCGTCCATTAGCACCAAATAGGGAAGCTTCCTCCAGAGTGTTTTTATTTAACTTTTCAATTATTTTATAACTTGAGAAGCATTAGCTGCTGCCAAGGGCCTGCCCATCTTCCTTGCTTCTGTCTCCTCACTGAATAAGCTAAAAAGTTATAGCAAGTCTTAAAAAAAGATAAGCTAGAAGCTTCCTTTCAGCTGGGCTGCTGGAGATGCTGGAATGCAGCTTCTCCAATAGCCCAAGGACTCCTTGGTGCTGTGGTGGGGAAAAATGCAGAAGGCTTTAGATGGAGATCCTGTGCCTGAAGGTTTTTCCTTGCTGTGGTTCCCAGCAGGAGGAGAAATGTGGTAAAGTGACAAACATCCTGAAGGTGTCAGGAAGCTGGGTGTGCTAGAAATATTTTCATCCCAGAGGAAGAGCTGCAGATTTTCTAGGCCAGAGGCAGCTCCTAGGAAGGTCAAACCCAATAGGTAAGGCCCCAGAAGGGCCATGACCATCTGGTTTGCAGGGTGCTCACATTGCAGTGATGTTCAGGGAGGCAGGGGCTGCTGGATGCTCACTCTTCAGGGTTTGGTCTTTCACTATGTGTTTATGATCCTGCTACATGATCTTAAATAAAAAGTAGGAGTCTGGTGAGGTAGCAAGGAGGAAGGGAAAGGAGGAAGGAAGAAAAAGCAGGGAAAGTGAGGGAGGAGGTATAGCTCACAGCCTCTGTCGATAGGACTGTGATTGTGGTCGTAGTTGGAAATGGTGCCATTAATACAATGCTTATTCATTTCATATCATTAAAAAAAATGGAAGCACTTTGCAATTACCCAATTCCAAATGAAATTAACATTCCGTGGCATTTTCCAGTAAATGGTTAGTTTGCACACATGAGTGGAGGCAATTAGCTGGGAAGTGATTGAGCGCCGTGACTGGAGAGAGGATGAAGAAGGGTCAGGGCGCGTGGTGGCTGGGGAAGGTGTTGCTTTGGGTCCTGGCTTCGCAGTTACCCTTTCCTGCGGGCTGGATGTTCTGGGGCTCCTGCCAGTTTGGTTAGTAGCAGTTCTGGCTGGAGCAAGACAAGAGCTGCAGATATTTTGTCCTGCTCTGTCAAGTTAGGAGGAATACAAAGACTTTGCATGAACCAGAGCGGAGGAGAACTGGAGAGTTATGTCTTAGTAACAGAATTAACCCCTTTTTTTCCTGTCTGCCAGGATTAGGAAGCCTGGGAAGCCTGAATTTGCTCTTTGGTTGAAGGCTGCCTGGTGTGTACTGGGCTGTGACAAAGCAGACTGGGACCACCCAGACAAATGACTGTGGGTCAGAATCAGAAACTGGACTTGGTCTCTTTGTAGTGGACTGAAACGAAAGAGGAAAATGAGATGGCTTGTCCTGGCGAAGTGTGGCATGATTGGTTTCGCCCAATTAGCCACTCTATCATGCTTCCAAAGACAGCTAAGCTGGTTCGTGTGGCTGTGCCAGCTATCTTGCTACCCCATCCCAAAGGGCATGTTCCCTTTCCCTGAGCACGATGGTTTGCACGCAGCGGGCCAGGAAATCCTGCTGTGCTCTGAGCACTCGGACGGTCCCAGCCCCGACGTGGCTTGGGCTCCTTGGGGCCATTTGCAGCAAGCTGTGGGTCTGTGCGTGTTTGCGTGTGGTCTGAAAGCATCAAGGGCCACGTTTGCCTGCCTGAGCTGACTGTGTTGGCATTAGTAGGGTTTTTTTTTTAAGGAAATAGTGATGCTAGCAGCATGACTCAGGGTCCTTGGTTCCCTGTGGGCTTGCATCCAAAGACTGACTTTATTTGGTATTTAGGAAGCTCCTTTAGATATTTTTCCTGCAGTCAAGGCAGTTATAAAGTCACCATCTGCGGTGTGGATTCTCCAGTGTCCCTTAAGGAGTGTGCTTAGGTTGAAGCCTTGCCCGCAGTGGGAAATGGGTCTCTCCTGAGGTAGCTTGGTGCAGAGAAGAGACAGCAGCATAATTGCATGAGCTGTATCTCCTTTGGAAACAGAACCGAGGCAGCTCAGGGCATGCACAGCACAGAGGTGGTGGCAGGTTGGTAGAAGGTGACCCCACAAGCTCTGTAGGGTGCCCCGAGGAGGCGCTCTGGGATTTCTACCTCCCTGAGGAGGCTGCAGGAAGGAGTGGGCAGATCTACTGTGAGGAGTTGTGAGGAACCTGGCTCCTTACAGAGCCTCTGCCAAGCCTAGAAGGTGCCTAGGCTGGTTTGTTGTGGTGGGAGCGAGACTGGTTGGAGTAGGGCAGGAGCAGCTGCAGAGAACACCTGCTTACAAAATGTGACATGGACTTCCTCCAGTTCCTACTGACCCAATGGTTTTGTCCTCCTCCAAAAGAGGAAGACCATGGAGGGTCTTCCCCTCCATGGGGAAGGGGCATGCTTGTGGGTCACATCTGGTAGATGACTCTTAAATAGCTGCAAGCTGCAGCCTCTGCTCAGCTCGGGGTGGTGTCTCCATGCTCCTGCGTGGCTGTCCTGCCGTGGCATCCCAGCGGACACGATTCCCTCCCCTCTGCGCACACGCTGCCGTGTGAACACCCGTCTGTGAGCTCCTGGAGCCTCCTACGCTCTGCGTCACCCTCTCCAAGTGTCTCACTTTTCTCGTAGCCATCACATGCTCCAAGCTTTATTAAAAACCAATGGAGACGCTTTCAGATTTGTTAAACTACTGAAAAACTTCTGATCTTATCATGGTTTTTTTTTCCTGCTTCATACCAGATAAGGACTGTGCTGGCTCTGAGCCCGGACCTGAGGGTGGTGGAGAAGGGGTAGAGAACCAGTCATCTCATGAATATATGAAGGAGGAAAGTACATTTGTTCAGCTTGCCTCAAAGGAGACATCTCAAATGGAACTTTCCCCTCCTCTCTCTCTCTCTCTCTCTTTTTTCTTCTACCCTCCCCCTGCAATTTACAATTAAAATCAATTTCTTATGCATGAAGATCTATTTTTAAAGAGAGAGACCTATTAATATATATAATGATCTATTAATATATATTAAGATCTATCTTAATGAAATGTAGGAGTTTTCTATTTTAAAGACCCCCCTCTTCCCTCCTCCCAAAAAAGAGCTGAGAGAGAGAAGGAAATAGCAGAGGTGGAATACAAGTATGTTTTCAAAATGCACCTCATTTCCAATAGTCCTGTTTGGATGAATCTGAAAGCCCTTCTGGGTAAGAGAGTTTCTCTGAGAGACTGATTCCATGTAGATCAGTGTTTGCTGAGATGGGGGACCAGCACAGAACTGAGGAGAAGGCCAGGGCCACCTCAGGCAGGGCGTGTGGTGGCCATCTAAGGATGACATGGGGATGATTGCATTGCGGGAGACACTTCGTCCCGTGTGTTTGGCTCAGATATGTGAGCATACGTGATTATTTATGCTTAGCTATGATCTTTTGAATTATATACATACACATACCCTGAGTTGTTTCCATAATTCACCCAGCAGCCTCCAAGAGCTGTTTGGACTTGGTGCTTGTGGTGTTGGAGATGGCCTGGCTGGAAGCAGGTGACTGATGGGGGCAGAGGGTCTTTCGATGAAGGCCAGAGGCAGCAGAGATATTTGGTGGCTAGAAGAAAGGGATGGAGTAGTAAAGTTCTCAGTGCTTCTCAGGTCTTTGCTGTATTCACTGTGGTTGTGGCAAGAGATTTCTCTCCAGATGTATTTTCTTCCCAATGTGTGTAAAATGGCAGTATAATTTTTTCCCACCTTTGTCACATAGACATTGGCATAATTACTTAATTTTATGCTAGTAAAGCGCTCTGCTTTTTGAAGCTTAATACCTTTGGAGTGGCACTGTTGAAAATCAGTCCACATCCCAGTTTCAGAACAAACACTGTTGCTTATTTCATGCTTCAAAAAACAACAAACACCCATTATTTAGAGCTGGTGAGAAAACAGTTTCCTCCATGTGGAAAACTTCCAACATTATGAAATTTATGCTCATTCCAAGTAGGAGAGAAAAGTCAATATCTTGAAATACTTTCTAGAATAGAAAATTCCAAAATATTGATTCAGAAACATCAAAATGACCTTATTGAATCTCAGGAGTTTGATTCACATAAAGCAATTACAACGTATTAAACTTAAGCTATTCCACACGTAGCTGGTGCACATGTGCGTTTACATAGTGTGTGACGGATGTAATGATGCATTAGACCTTTACCATCAGCATCAGTGATTCACAGGAGAGTACCCATGCCCTGTGTGTAGAAAAAGACTTTTTGAAAAATACTGGATACAGTCAGTAAGAGTGAGGAGGTGGTCTGAGAGGAGAGTTTGTGCCTGAACCAAGGGGGCAGGATTGTACACGTGACCATCATAAATGCATACAAAAGTCAAAATAGGAAGGAAAAATCCCAATGACTTCGATTTCTAATTATGTCCCAACTTTTCCATTTAATTCGTAATTAAATTTGATGTTTCCTGTGAAAGATTTTGATTTTGGTGAGCAGTTCTTTAGCTTCTCTGCTAGTTGCTCTGCATAGTCTCCTCTCCAAAACTCTGGCAGCGTTTAAACCATTGGTAAGTTTGAGGAATCAAATTGGGGTCAGATATCTGAAAATCAAGTGCTAAAAAAAAAAAAAAAAAAAGTCTGTTCGCTGTCCAACGTAGGAAGCTCTAATGCAAGCTGATTTTTCCAACGTTCTTCCTGCAGTTAGAACACAAATGTTGCTTAAGGACCCTCATGACTCTGTGGACTGAGACTTAAGTCAAACACCAAAGAACAGCAGGCTCAGGAAAACTGTCAACTTTGCAGACTGTAAGTCTCGCAGCTCTATTATAATATACTGCGAAAACAAGATGTGACCCCATCTAGTGTTCCCAGCCACTCAGTGGAAGTGCAAGGCCCTGGATCTGGTTTAGAGAAGCTGCCTGCTCTTCTCCTGCCCTGCCTGGGTTTGGTGCAGCATTTTGCAAGGCTCTTTGGTGTTCAGTGACTGCTGGGGCTCTGCTAGCACAGGAGTGTTTGCTTCAGCTGAGGGCAATTCTCCAACATGCAATAAGGCTTGTCCTTTGGGGCCCCTGGGGCAGTGTCCAAAGACTCTGAGATCTCTCAGCAAGATTGTGAGGGTCCATTCCCAAGGGATATGGGATGCTTGCATGGCCACCTGCCCTATTCTTTCTTCCCAACAGATTCAGTCTGAGTGGATAGGACTGTGGCAGAGCTGGGAGGGAGGCAATCCCATCTTCTCCCCTGGGATGAGCAGTGGGCAAGGGTTGGCTTTGGCCCTTGGAGAAGAATGGCTGTGGGACACAGCAGATTTCGGGTCAGGGCAAGCTCAGGAGCCACCTCCATTGACTTTGTGGAAATCCCACTAAAGGCGAAGTGGGTGCTTCTGCGTTTTATCACAGTTGTAATATATTTTTACCCAAACATCACTCATGCTGTTCTGTTGATGACTTGTTTTTTTAATTTTCATCCAAACAACATATTTTCCCAGTGCGATTTGTGCCAGCAACTAGAAGAATGGCTATTGGTATGAATTGTTTTGTGGGAGACATGCAAACAAACAGGGGAGCCATAAGGAGAGCCAGTCACTTTCAGAACAGAGTATGGGGGTGGATAGCAGAGGGGTGTACAAGGAGAACATGTCATATGTCCTACAAAGGTACATTGACCTTCAGCTAGCGTGCTGAGATAACTAAAGGCGATGGAAGTTGATTTGGAGAGACTGAATAGCCTGGTATTACCGATGTTTCAGCTTGTTTTAGGATGGTCTTATGCTGCCAAACCCCCTCACTGGGAAGGGGAGTGATTGCCACAGATATGATGAGCCACTGGTGATGTGCCAAACCTTTGGGTGGATCTCACCACCCCTGCTGTGCTTTTAAAAGCTCTCCAGAGCGTTGACGAAGATGTGAGCTAAATAGTCCTGGTCCTTTACCTTGGAAACGGGGGATAGGATAGGAGAGAAGACGGTTTGGCAGACTTTGCTCAGAGAGAGAGGGCAGTTGCATCACATCGCAAAGCGTGTCTCACTTGGCCAACGCTGCCAGGTGTAGGGAGGGCTCGGTGACTAAGCGGTGGCGGTGGCGCGGTGGAGCTGCTCGCGCGGCGGAGCTGCTCGCGCGGCGAGGGCCGCGTGTGGAAGCGGGGCGGCGCGGGGCGGCGCCGCAGCCGGTGCTTAGCGCTCGCCTCCCACGCGGGTTCGCGGGGCGCAGCTGAAGCGCTGTGTGATTGAAGCCGCGCGCCCCCCTGTTCCCAGCCTCCTCCAAGCAATTAAAGCCTCGTGGGGTGATGCGAGTGGTGCCCCCAGCATGTGAGCATCGCGTCAGCCTCCAGCGGGACGCGTGCAGCCTCCGCGGCCACCCACGTGTGTGCGAGCTCGTGATTGCCACGTGGTTGTGTACGATGGCCCCTGCACACGGAGCAGCAGCAAGCAGAATGGGCAGGGTTATTATTAGCTCTGGCTCTAAGAGCTCAGGTGGTTGTTACCTATGGACATTGCTGGGTGAGAATACAAGCCTATGCGGGGCAGTATCTGCTGTGTAGATGTGGTCTTCAGGCTCCTACTATGCTGATGTGTTGCTTGTGTCCTCCTCGCTATGTGTTGGTATCTTCTTCCTTCCTTCCTGTGTAGTTGGCAGTGGGCAAAGCTCCCTCTAGTCCTTGACCCCAGTGATCATTCAGATTAAGTCCACCTTGCCTGGTTTGGGCAGTGGTTTCTTTCCTGCCATGCTGCCCAGGTCAGACTACATCCACTGAAGTCACCCTGGCAAGGGCTTTCTCCACGTTGCTTCCAACATGGGAGCACTGAAAGGCCAAGGAGGTGCCAACGCACAGGCGAGATCAGGAGCTGCGAGGCACGCTGGGAATGCTGGGTTTTCTCTCCGTTTCCTGGAGGTTGAGTAAATATTTGTAACACTGCAAATAGCCGACAACTGCTGGGACTATCTCCCCACCAAGATAGTGCCCCCCCCGCCTGGCTCTTGGCATTCGCCGCGCTGACAAACAGTCAAGCAGATGCCTCTGGATTGATGCGCTGAGCACGGTGACCAGATGGGGTACAATCACAACGTCGCTGATTATTCCTGTCAGCCGAGCAAGGAACATGACGGAGCTGCGACCTCTCGATGCTGCCGAGATAGCTGAAAACTCTCCCCCCTCCTCCTCCTCTTCTCATCACACTCTTGTTCTGGCCTCCTTTCAGTAAATAAGCTTTAGCCAGGCAGTTCCGAAGATCCCTGCTCTACTTGCACACGTTATATATTGCGCAGCCCCGAGGTTCAAATAAATTGCCATCTGTTTGCAGGGAGGCCCCGCTATGCTAATCTCTTGTCCCTGTGCAGCTGCCGAAGGTGGTGACAGTCATGAGCAACTGAGATGCTGCTGAAGAGCGGTCGGACCCCCTCCCGAGTGAAGGAGCAGAGCCCGGCTGCTTCTGGAGGACGGTTTGGGTGGCATCCTCCCTACCCTGCTTCTAGGATAGAGCTTTGGCCATCAAACATGCAGTGCTGGGGCACTGGGCTCTGCAGAGAAGGGCACTTGCAGGGGGTGCGGGGCTGAACTGCAGTGGGTGCCAAGGGCTGGTGCTGCAGCATCCTTCCAGGAGTGCCGCAGGATTGAGTTTGGCATGGGCTGTCAGGAATGATGCAGATGGGGCAAGATGCTCTCCCGAGGTCTCTCCTGCGCTTGATTTCCCTGTGGGGTTGCCTGACGGGGTGTCCAACACCACAGTGCCCTGCAGTGCTGGCCGCAAATCCCCAGCCTGAGGCTCTCCTGCCATTGTGGGTTGTGGCGCGGGGGGGACCCCAATGTTGAATAGCAGAGGACACGATATATCTGGTCCCTTAGGGTACACGTCTGGGCTTTTTGGATGCAGATGGGGAGCAGCATCTTCCTGCTCTTCTTTTCCCCTCTGCTCCCCCACATCCACAGTGTCTGTCTGGAAAAGCACTCGGTGTCAGTCCAAAGCCCAGACCAGGAAAATCGAGGACTCCCTAGGGGGCATTTGCAAACAGCTCTGCTCCAAGTGGGACTGGGTTCGGGCACAATGCCTTGCTTGCAGTGGGTGTCCCGGGGAGGCGGCTGGGTCCCTTTGATCCGCCGGGTTGGAGGCACTTGCTTGGCGCGGGCAGCGCCTCCGCGCTGCTGGCACCGGGGCCGTGCAGAGCACAGCAGTGCAGTGAGCACCCAGCGTGGCCACGCACCTGGTGGGTGTCGCTGCCCGATCCTGTCGCTCTTCCGCTCCCCTGTCTTCTCTTCTTTCTCCCTCCTTCACTCACAAGCTTTTGGTTTGGGGAAGGAGATGCGCCTCCACGCACTGATCTGGTCGTGCTCCTGCTCCTCCTGGGAAGGCTGCTCCTCTCTTCAGCACAGGCAAATTTTGGAGCCCTCTCCGTCTTTCCTGGCCACTCATCATGTCCTTGCCTGGCGTTACAAATGTCCCTGTTGTTTCTAAACAAGCTCTGCCACCTACTGCTAAGGGAAATAGAGTCCATGGGCTGGAGCAGCTACGTGTCCTGAGCTCACCGGGCATCCCGTATCCACAGCTAAAATGCATGTTAAATGTGTCCCTGGGCCAAGGAGATGCAGCGAGTCAGTGCATTAGCCCTTACCCCCTGGAGCATCTCCCAAGGGTGGCAGGGGAAGTTCTGCTGGGAGCTGGAGGGAAAAGGAGCTCCTGTGTGTGAGGGGCTGCGGGATGTCCGCAGGACTAGTGATCCCTCCCAGCCCCAAATGGGCCCTGACACCATGGGGAGCTGGGGCAGCTTCATGAACTGATCAGAAAGAGGCTTCGTGACTCTTAAAATAGAGACAGAAACAGAGGTCACATCCTGCTAATGAGTTTATTTGAGGAGCTGACAGAGGTCAAACTGTTTGCTTCAACCTGGGAGACCTGGGTGGCCTTTGGGACGTCTGCTGCAAACCTTTGGTCCTCATTTTCATCTTTCTCATTTGCTAGTGTTTTCATTCTTTCCAATAATGCCTGTTGTGCTGGTGGGTGGCAAAATTGATAGGACAGTTCTGTTCTTTTCTGTTGTTGTTGTTTCTTTTCGGCATTACTAGCTAGGTGGGTGTCTGAGAGCAAGGATGGGAATTGCTTAAATGCTGTGAAGTGTGATCTGCTGTGCAGCACTGAAGCAAGCTGTTTTGTGAGCTCAGGTGCTGTCACTCTGCATGTAAGTAAAGGTCTTTGGAAGGAAGGCCCAGCAAGGGGGCTAGAGGGGGACTTCCTTATTCAACTGAATGTGTTAATTCACACCCAGAGCAGCTATGCAGGTTGTTAACCTAGCTCGGAGACAGGAGCTGTGCGTATCCGTACGCAGCTTCGGAATTTACTTGCCGTGGAGGACACGTTCACCTGCAAGGCTGCCAAGCCACAGGCTTAACTGCAACCTCCCAAAGCAGCATTAAGCGGGATTTGAAGCCAGCCCAGTCCCGTTTTGGCTTCCTAGGACCAGTTAAGGCCTGCATGTTTTGAACTCTTCAGGCTGTAACTTCTAATAAGGCTGTGGTGCTTCTATTTGCCCCTGTATTTGCATTTAGCAGTAGGCAAGGAATAATTGCTAATGTTGGAAAACGGAGTAGAAAATGTAGTTTTCCTAATCTTGCAATTCACTGAATTCTGTTACTGCAATAAGAATTGGAAAGTGTTGGCTGGACCCCTTGAGGTGGCTTCGTGCAGCAGCCCATATTGGCAGAGCTCTGCCCTTGACTCTGGATCACGCTGCTACTCACAAGCATGGTGGTGGCTGGAAGGGTTGGGGGGTTCACAGTTGCCCAGACCTCTCTTAACCGCAGTCCCTTTGCCGGTGTTGCAGCTGCCGAGGTGACGCAGGAGACAGTGGAGTCCCTCATGCAGAAGTTCAAGGAGAGCTTCCGCACCAACACGCCCATCGAGATCGGGCAGCTCCAGCCCGCGCTGCGCAGCACGGCCGTGGGGAGACGGAAACGCCGGAGCCGGCCCCGAGGTAAAGCTGCGCCTGCCCCTCGTGTGACCACGTCTAGGGAGAGACTAGGGCCGAAGGCAGGAGCTCCTCATCTCCGAACCGCTCTGCCGAGCACCTCTGCCGGCTCGCCCGTGCGGAGGGGGAACACACGCATGGTCATGGGTTTAGCTCTGTGTCAGGGCAAAGAGGGGAAAATCCTACATCCTCGGGGTGGCCTGGGCAAGGTGGCTGGGAGCGCCGTCACCTCCTGTCCTCCCCAGGAGCTTGTCCAGGTCTGACACGAGTCTGTGCTCCCTGCACCTCTGGCTGCCCTGTGTGACAGTGGTTTTATGGCAGCAAAATGTGTTTTTTGTGCAAGGGGAAGGAGTGAATTTTGTTTTGGCTGTAATTCACATCTCTGGGGCCTCCCTTGATTTTGCTAGTGCTTAGTTTGGGTACTCTCTTTTTATGTTGGGGCCACACATGAGGTGAGAACAGGAATCTGTGGGTGCAGCAGTTGGACACACGCAAGTGTCTTGGAGACTGCACACTTTTATTTGTAGCCCTGCTAGTTATTCCCAGTCCTCTGGAGCAAGAGGAGGAGGTTGATTGGAATAATCCCATGAGCAGGATTTGGTCCCTGAGTTGCTTCCCAAGAGAAAAATAGCCTCCCACTGCTGCTGCTGAGAAAAGGGTAGTTTTTGTGAGCTAAGCAGGTCGAAAAGGGTTTGGGTCCAGGTTTTTGGTTGGGCTGTGGCTAGGAGGGAGCAGGAGATGTGTTGGGGTGGCCTTAGAGCGTCCTGCCAGGGCTCTGCATTGGACTGCCTAGAGCACTGCAGCATTGGGAAGCCAGGGAGGAAACAGTTTCCTCTGTGTTTACTGTTGGTTTTGTTTTTCATTTATTTATGAGTTTGAAATGTGATCTTTTATTCTGGATGCATTTTCCTGCAATACAGGCCTGGAGAGGGCTTTTTTATTATAGCTCTGCCCATAAATAATTCACTTAGTGTGAAGAAAATGTTCTGACTCTTTAACTGGTTTAAATTATTTGGTTTGTTTTGTAGCAGTTATTCAAATACACGTATCTGGGTTTCAGCTGGAGCAGGAGAGTGCTTCGGGGTCCACAATTGCTGGTGAAATTCCCTGATTTGGTACACCATTTTTTTTTTTTTAATCTTTTTTTATTTCCTTTCTGTTTGGACGGCCTGAAGAAAAGCAGCTCTCTGGTCACTAATGGAGCAAGTCGATCAAGCCTCCCAGCTGAGCCTAGGAGACCAGCTCCGTGCAGAAATGCGGTGCCAGCCCTGCACCCTGCCAGCCCCATTGTCACCCACTCGTCCCCAGGAGAGATGTCTGAAACCCCGCTCTGCCAGAGGTTCCCAGCCCTGACTGCCTCCCCGTGCCTCCTTGCTCCTCCTCATTTCTGCGCTGCTTCAGCGCACGTCTCCATCTCCCCACAGCTGCAGAGAAGCCCCATCGGGTCCTGCAGTCAGTGGCCTGCTGTCGGGGCTGCCCCTTTGCAGAAGTGGTGGCCATGCCCTGGGCAGTGCTGGACCACGGGGAAAGAGCCATCAGGTCCAACCACTCTGGAGCAGGGTGCCCAAAGAGGTGGTGGAGTCTCCTCTGGAAACGTTCAAAAGCCTCCTGGGCGCGAAGCTGCGCGCCGGGTGCGATGCTGTGCACTGTTGTACCTTGCTTCTCTGCAAGTGTCTGTCTCCTTGGGGCTTTGGAATGCAGGATTCCCATTTGAGCAGTGAACCTGGCCGTGCAGGGCAGGTTATCCTAGGCCCTAGCTTTGGGGAGGAGTTTCCCAGGCTGGATGTGGAGGAGGGCAGTCAGTGGAGGAGGCCGGGAAGAGGGAGCCAGGCTGCTGGGCCAACTTGGCTAGGAGCCCTGCAGGTCTCTCTTTCTGGTCCTGGGCTGGTTGCAGTGGACCCAAAGGCACTGCAAGAGGTGAGGACCCTTCATTTCCCAGCACCTGGAGGAGCCTCTGATAAAAATGCTGCCTCTTGATTCTGGTGCAAATCCAACCCCTAATCCAGGCTATACTGGTGGGAGGCAGGTGCTTTCTTGCCTGCAGGTGTGAAGGAGAAACACAGGCTTTGCCAGCCCAGTTCTCAGTGCCCACTCACATTTTCCTTGGGTCTCTGTTGCTCACTGAAAATCTTAACACTCATAATTGCAAATGCTTTCAGACACAGTGGGGACCTTTGTGTGGCCTTAAGTGTTAATGGTGTACTGTACACCATGAATTTCAAACAGGGACTGTGCTTTGAGTGTCTCTATTTTTGGGAGTCCTCACTTGAGACTCCCGAGATTTTTTTTTTTTTAAAGTCTCCCTCGTCAGAAATCATTGAGCAGCTCTGAAAATCAAGCCAGTTCTAGCAGCTCCAATAAAATGCTCCCCACGGCCCTATCACTATCTCTTTTTCTCACAATTTATATTTCTGTTCATATGTGACAATCTTGGCTGGGTGCTGCTGCTGAATCAGGAATGTCTTTTCCATGCACTTCTCTGCTGCTTTCCCGTTTTGGAGGTTTTGTTTTTACGGCCTGTGTTTAATTGTCCCTCAGCGTGCAAGTGATTGGAACGCTATCGAACATTAAGGTTAAATGATGATATCACAACTTACTATGTTTGCATTTTACATCCAATTGCAAACACAAACCCTTCGCCTCATTAATCCTTTGCAATTTTTTTTTTTTTTTTTTTCTCCCCCTAAATGAAATTGTCCGTTTGGGATGCATTTGTTTTCCCTTAACAGCCACATGACAGTTCCACTGATGGAGTTTGCATCCAACTTTGTTACTGGGTAGTGACAAGTTGGCCTGACGGATGCATGTGTGTAATTATTTTTTCGCGCTTCGATTTAATTAATGCTTAACCTCATCAGAGTCCTACAGCTGGAGTGCTCTCTCTGCAGGAACTGCTAACAGCAGAAGAATTTCCTCCTTTGCAAAAGGCTCCAAAAGGGCTCAGAGAGCCTCATGCTAGAAAAAAGAAGGAATAAAAATAACAAACCAAAACAAGAAAACAAACAACGCAACAGCCCAAACCAACAAAAACAAATTTCAAATCAGCTCTACCTGGCTTCCCTTCCCGGCTCTAAGTGCTCTTAAACTGCTGCCTATTGCCTGTCATTAAATCTGATTCTGCACTAAGTATTTCCAGCAGTTCTGGGAAAGGTCATATTTTGCTAAGAAGATCTACTTTATAAAAAAAAAGAAAAAAAAAGATTAAAAGAAACCTCTCAATTTACAGTACCATATAACTTTGTGTAATGCCTTTTACATACAAACTTTCTCCCCAAGCACTTTTATTGAGTGAAGCACATTTAAGATTTATAAATAATACAAGAAGAGAGAAGGCACTAAGAGGCTGCGTGAAGGAGGATTTCTTTGCCGAGGTCTTAATCGAGCTGGAGGTCTGGCCAAGTGGGTCCACGTTTCATGTGGCCACCACTGAGAGACTTTCTTTTTGCAAGGGAGCTGATGCCCACACTGGGAAACAGGATGAGGGGCTTGGGTAGATTTTTTGATTTATCGCTGTGTCGTTTAATTTGTGGAGCGATTGCTCCTCTCCTTGGCTTGGGAAATGCTCCCAGCTCCGCAGGTTAAGATGTTTTCCAGGCAGGACTTGACGCTGGTGGCTGCGCAGGGCTCGTGTGGATGGAGCGTCCCCAGGAGGCAGCAGGGCAGTGCCTTGGGGAACTGGGGGAATTATCCCTCTACAAAAAAACTTCCTTTCTGCGGGAAGTCTTCATAATGACTGTTCCCTCCTGGTTGCCAGAATTTATCTGGCTCCACGTTCAAACCTGGCGCCTCTAGCAGCATCCCGGCCTGTCTGAGTGGGGTTGAGGCGGGACGCGGGTCTGGCTGGGAGCGCAGCGGGAGCCGGGCGGGCGGGACAGGGCGCTCGCAGGGGAGGAATGGGGCTGCGCAGCGCCCCAAAACCGCCCTGTCTCGCGTGGGGTACAGGGCTGGCGCCTGGGCCCGTGGGGCCGTCGCCGTTCGGAGAGGGGTGTCTGGTGCCCTCTCCTGGGGCAGGAGATTAAAAACACCCTGGCTGCTGGGAAGGACTCTCAGCCTGCCTTGTTTTCCCCCAGAACACCCCAAATTGCGAGAGCTGGGTGAACCTCGGGGAGGAGGACACAGAAGTGGCGCCTGGCCCGGCTCCCTCGTGCTGCCGCAGAGGGACCACGTCGTCCGGCTCCCGCTTGCAGCCTCCCTCCCCTGTTTGTGTGTTTGGACACAGGCAGAAGAAGAAAGTAAGATCAATGACAGGGAAGAATTTTAATCAACGGCAAAGGCTCCTTTTGTGTGCGTAGTGCTGCTGAAATCAGAAACTAGAGCAGAATGTTTCATTTAAAAAAAAATGCTGCTTTGTTGATTTTCTTTGGCATTTTTGGGGGATTGACTGGATACATTTCAAAAGAAAATGCTTTTGTCTTCCCCTCCGTCAATTGTTTCTAATTTCCTTGTTTTTCAGCTAAGTTTGGTAGATGAGTTTCCTATTAACCGTTGTGCTTTGGGGGGTAAATTAATTAAACAGAAGATTTCCATTTAGCTAATTATACGCCAGTGTCACCCCTGCCAGTCTGTAATGCAGAGACCTCCCTGTGCTGCCTGGGTGGGAATGGTGGCAGAGGGGCTCCCATTGTCTTGATTTCCATAGGAAGCTGAGGAGCAGAGGGAGCAGGTGCTGGGGACAGCTGTGACACAGAAGCTGAGTTATCCAGCTGAGGGTGACATCCAGGGGACCTCAGGAGGAGGACTGGGGCGTGGATGTGGATGAGCTCCCATAGACACCAGCCATGGATGCAGAGCCAAGAATGGTCCTGGAGCCTGTGACCTGGGTATCTTTGGGTCGTGGCCTGCTTGTTTGGGGCATAAGCATAAAGCTAAGGGACGTACTGGGGTTGATACAGTGCAGTGATGAGCAAAGAGACCATGAGACTCAGCGGCCCTTCCCTGAGTCACGTGGCGCCTGGGAGCCCGGTGGCACTTCTGTCTTTGGTTGCCTCTGCCTTGGATGCTGGGCAATCTCCTTCTGGTTGGCCCCGTTGAAGGCACCTTTTGAAGCCGCCCGCCTTGCAAGCAAGGTGATGCTCACTGGCTGCCCCAGCCGGGGAAGCAAGGATCTCACATACTCTTCTCCCCCTGTCCCATGTCGTCCCCCGCTCCCTGTCCCAGGAGCCACCGCGGGGGAAGCGGAGCAGCTCTGCAGAGCCCACGGAGCCGCTTTCCACTGGAAACAGGGCTCCTCCTTTGCAAACCGCAAGGA
>JAVCKT010001836.1:0-11165 GCA_032273925.1 Rhynchotus rufescens
CGTACCACCCCCCTTTTTTTTTTTTCTTTTTTTTTTTTTTTTTTGGTTCAAGTTCAGCAAAAGGAGTGAGGAGGGATGGGGCTGGCCTCTTCTCAGTGGTGGCCAGCGATAGGACTAGAGGAAACAGCTGCAAACTGAAGCATCAAAAGTTCCACAGGAACTTAAGAAAAAGTTTCATGACAGTGAGGATGACAGAGCCCTGGAACAGACTGCAGAGAAAGGTTGTGGAGTCTCCTTCTCTGGAGATCTTCAAAACCCACTTGGATGCAGCCCTGTGCCACATGCTCTAGGTGACCCTGCGTGTGCAGGGAGGTTGAACTAGATGATCTCTAAAGGTCCCTTCCAACCTTAAGCATTCTGTGATTCTATGGTTCTATGATTCTATTGAAAGTAAGAAGATGCCTGACTAATGCTGAAAATGGATTTTCCAATGTCTCCTGCAATTCACAAAATGAAAAGGCATTTTATATGCCTTGTAGAAGGATGGATTCTTCAAAAAATGGTTCAGGAGATTGTACACAACATCCACTAACAGTTGTAGTCATACTAATTCACCCCAAAGGCAAAATTTGTTTGGAATGCAACATGTTTTTATTTAGGTTATGAAAAAAAAATGAAATATTAATGAAATAGTCGCTTCTCCTATTTATAGTCCTTTGCATACTCATATTACCACTTCCATAATTTTCATAGATTATGAAAGAAAAAGATAAAATGTGTTCAGTGTAATTAACAAATGACAGCATTTAATCTTTTTCTCTGCGAACTTTTGAATCTCTGTTAAGACAAAGTCTTGTTAAATTGTTTGTAAATGAGAAGAGAATTTATGGCTGCATAAGCACCAGAAAGGTGGCAAACTTCATCTCAGTGAGCATTCAAAGGATAGAAGAAATAAACCCTATTTTGTGCCAAGTAGGCATAATAATCAATTCTGCTCAGTTTAACATATTCCAAATCTACTGGGCAAGATACTTTTAGACTTATTTTAAGGAGTGACCAAGGACACAATTTTCAGTTGAGACAGTTAAAACTACAGAATTAATATTCTAATTTTGAAGGTAATGAACACATTTTTTAAGAAAAAATGATGAGACCTTTTAAGGAAGCAGGGAAAAGAAAGAGATACTGTTGACCAGGAATCTCTGGCCTAGGGAGGTTTTCCTCTCTAGGAAAAACACCTAGGGGTTTTCCCCCCTGAAATTGTGTAGTCTTCCTTTTCAAATACCTCTAAAATTATTTTGTGGATATAAAATGACAAGGAAGTCTTGCCAGCATATCTCAGGTCAGGCAAAGACAAGACTGAATTGAATATCTATACTCTGCTTAAATTTCAAGGGAACTTCTTCATTCAGTATATGGGGTAAACCCTTAAGCTCATAAAAAGATACTAGAGAAATTACATAAAATGTTTTCAGATATTCTTTTCAGGAAGTAGATTATCCCAATGGTTTGGCACACCTGAGTTGTACTTTTTTTTTTCTCTTTTTTTTTTTTTTTTCAAAGTACTGGTATCTACAAAGATTGAAGTTACTTCATACAATTATGAAATTACCTTTCTTCTTTTGTGCTGATTTAGGTTGCTAAACCTAACCTAAGTTGCTAGTTTGTCATTGAAACCTATTCTTGCTGGTAGCACATTATAATACAATACTAGCATCTGAGATAAGATTTTAAAAATTTAATCTGAAAATTGTTAAATTATTAACAACATAGACAGAACTGAAGCAGACTAATTAATTTCATTTTCTGAAACAGGATTCTCCTTCTAAGTTTGGAAAATACTGAATTAACAAATTCAGCCAGCCAGTTTGCTGAGAGTCACCAGCCTGGAGATCGTCTGGTAGGTCTTTATCATGATTTGATTTCCTAAAGGGCAGATTCTAAATCAACAAAATAATGTACATGTGAGCCTTGAAACTGTTGATATTGGGCTATGGTTTCTGGGCCCAGCCTACTAGTATCAGGACTGTCAAGCCATGGGCATTGTGCAGATCACTCAACTGTTGGGCTGTACCTGATACACTTCCATGGAGTCTGTAGCGCATTCATGATATCATACAGTCTTATTCCCAATTTGGGCCCCTTCATGTGCTAAATACAGCTCTCAGCCTCCTGCCCAGCAGCTCTTTGGTATTCAGGAGCAGAAAAGTGACCATGGTACTGAGCAACAACAGGGACATATATGAGATAGGAGGTGGGGTTAAAGGAGTTTGGTAGAAAGTATTTTCCATAACTGAAACCTCACAAGGCAACCTCTCTGTATTGTGCACCCTGAACCCTTGCTTACTTGTCAGCAGGAGTTTCCTGCCTTGGCCTGCAAAAAAAAGAGAGGGTTGCTCTCTGTGACTGTAGGAGGAAAACAAGTGTACTTTCTCAGTGGTGGTATGCATGCTTTTTTCTCTTGCAAGAAGCTAAATCAATTTGGAAATTGCTGTTGAGCTACATGAATACAAAAAGTAGCATTCTGCTGTCAGAAAGGACAGTTATGAGACAGTAATTCTAAGAAATCCACTAGCTGGCCAATAACTTCTACATTCAGTTCAATGTGGTTTATATTAATACACAAGCACTGTAAAACAAAGTATTTTAATAACTTGCGTTTTTTTCTTACTTTGGACTTTCTTCTTGCAGTTTATTTTGTTGCTAAAAGCCTGAATAAAAATGCAGCCTTATATGGTGTTGTTACATTTCACTTATTGAAGACTGAGTTACTTTACCAACCCTGAATTGTGGATATTTTTGTTCATCTATTTCAAATCATAATGGTCTGAGACTTGATATTTGAGATGGTCATGATATATATTCATGATATATTCTCTAAGGTGCACAGATATGTATTTCTTTTTCTTTTTTAAGATCACTTCCACCATCATTTCTACTGAAATAATATGCTATTAAGTTCTGTTTCTAATACTGGTATTGACAAGTTAAAACCGAAACACCTGTCACAATGCCACGCTGTTCTGTGATGCAGTAATGCATGTAAGTTTGGGAAACTCTGTGGGCTCACTTAAATCCTCCTGTAAGGGTATTTGTGGGCAACATTAAATAGTAAATTTAGCCCCCTGACTGTTATCACCAAATCTTCCATGATACTATACACAGTAGGCAGGAAGACTTCTGTTGAATTTTGTAGACATGGGAGTTCACTGCTCCTGGGACCATTATAGTCCTTGGTATTTCATCCCTATTTTTGGGGATGAACAGACCTAGAAGAATGAAACTGTATGAATAACTTAATCTTTTCAGTGAGATGTTACTGCATATGTTCCACTAGGTTATTTCCATTAAATGCTTTTCTGCACAGGACACACTTGTAAACATGGCATTTGTTTGTATAGCAGCAGCATTATCTCAGTTTGAGAACTCTATACTCCTGTACTATTCAGAAGACAAGAAACAATTTCAGCATAAATCTTCAAAGGATGCCCTATGCTGGGACTGCAAAGCAATGTGCTTATTTCCATTTCTATTAGGAAACTGCTGGCTCCACTTGACTGCTGTCATCATCAAAAATCTGCTGAAGCACATGAGACTCACAACTTCATAGAAGTTGTTTACTTTGTTCTAGATTCTTTCACAGTTTATTATTTCTTTGACTGGCTCTCCAGCTTCATGTTCCAGCCTAACTGCGTAGTTAACATTCAGATCCTACCCTTTGTGCTCAGGAGAGTACAGATTTTAAACTGTTGTGTCTGCATGGAGCAGAGGTTGCAGAAGAACTGACTGTCTTCCATGTTTTATTTGCGCGTCAGTAGCTGAGCCTAGCTGAGTAAAGCACAAGAGTGAGTTTTACTTTATCTCTGTGCTCTGCAAAAAAAGAATTGCCAGTGAATTCATACAAATGGGACTGGGGAGCTGAACAACAAAAAAAAGGGCTTTATCAGTTTTTTCTCCTCCCGGTGCAGCAGTGAGCAGCCATACCATCAAAGATTTTTTTAGAGTGGTCTAAAGCCTGTTGGTTGCACACGTAGTGCAGGTTTCAGAGGCAGAAAACAAAATATGAGTCTTCATTTCAGAGAGAGCCCCAGAGTTCATTTGTTTTCTAACAAGCTAACTCCTGATAATTGCAGAGGGGCTTTGAAATTAGCTTATTACCTTGTATATTGCATGGCAAATAGCCACAAGTATTACTGCTATTCTGGGAAACAAATACTCCACTTTCACTGCTTTTACAGAACAATGAGAAGGCATAAAAAATGGTAGTGACTAGCATAGCCCTATTGATTATAGGATGGGTGGGGTTTGAAAAAAGGTCCCTTGCCAAGATTTAAGGGAAATTCCCTTTCATTGAGATGGCTCTCTGCATTCATCTGGAAATACTGATTTTGCCTCCTCTACTCCGTTGCTGCTGTTACTGCAGAGAATGTAAAAGAAAGTGATGGGAGAGAGAAATTGGGTTTAGGAATATCTGAATTCCTCCTCTGTGTGATTTCACAGAAATAGATCTGGCCCAGGGTTGGACTATCTCTGCACTTCACTGTTATATTGATTTCTGTAAATGTGCTTTTTTTTTTTTTTTTTTTGCACAGTAGTTCAGGGGAAAACACCAACACCAGACTAACTGTGCTTCCTCTGACACCAGCAATGAGAAAAATTCTTCCAGTATCTCCCTGAGATCCCCATCAGATCTTGCTAGAATAAAGTACAGCTAAAGCAATTATTTTGCTGTAGCTTTTCCTTTAGCTATATCACTGTTAGATTCAGTGAACCTGAGTTTTATTCTTATTCTTATAAGGGCCATTTACATCTTTTCAGTAGAAAGCTTACATTGTGCTAAGAGTGTGTCTTCCATTATACAGTGTAAATGTGAACAAAAATCAGCTTCACAGAATCTTCATGAGATAAAGTAAAAATTCCCATAATAAAAAATGTTTCTGAGCATAATACTGAGTTATTATTATATTTATATCAATGACATTGTATAATTACAGAAGACTTTCATTAGATGAGCCAACACAATAACATACAAGCCATGAGCTTAAAATGACTGTTTTATTTGTTTGCAGGATCTTCTAATATTATATCAGCTAAATTGTCTTGCTTTTGTTAATCTCCAAAAATTTGCTTATTGGCTTTCTGATTCCTTTTCTTTTTTTTTTTCCATTGGCATTAATTTAAATGAAAAGATTAGTTAAGCAGTGAAAAAAATAGTTAAGATCTAATTGTAAAGTTTAGTTAAAATAATGGCCACTTATTAAATACATATAAATTAAGCAAAGGATTTACACAGAAGAGCAGCTTCGGTGAGATTTAAATTTTTAAAAGTTGTAGTCAAAGCTAAACTAGCTTTTGTTTTGCTAAAGAGATCTAGATACAGAATGCTCTGTGCCATTTCCTGAATCAGTGGCTTAAATATGCACCTAAATCCTATTTACCTCACTGAGAATCAGGCATATTGCGTAAATGTGGGTGTACGCTCAAGTACCTCATCAGAGTTCTTCTCTGAACTAAAGCTGAAGGCAGCGTGGGAATGTTTTGACATTTTCAGAAAAAAAAAAAAGGTCACTTAAATAAAAAGGAATTCTCAAGCAATTTATCCTAGCTGATAATGTAGCCTAGGGTATATTAGAGCTATAAAAAGAAACATAGTAAGATGAATTGGGTTTGCAGTAAGAACTTTGTCCCAGGGCACATTATATTTCACGGAAATACACTTAGGAAGGGGTCAGGAACCTCCATTGCCATTCTCCAGTGCAGAAATAGGACTCATCCAGGGATAAAATGGATTTCTTTCCTGAATCCTTCCTATTCTGTAGATACAGGGAAACTAATCCTTGTTATTTAAAAGCCTATTCTTTTCCAATGTTTCATAGATGACCTAGGGAGGGATAGATTCCTCCTGACTTCGGTCATTACTAGTTCATGTCTTACTATAGTGAGCCTACTGAGCAGTCAGTAATATAATTTCCTCACATTCAAGTCTAGGAGCACCCACATGGAACCACTAGTAGTCTGTGGATATTACTTTAAGCCAGGGTCCCACCAAAATAATGCTGCAAAGATCACTTACCAAGATTTGCAAACTTTTTGTTTTCTTGAAAGTAAAGTACTAAATTCAGTCCTCAATAGCTACCACTGACCCTTCAGGGGTTTCCACACATGTTCTACCATCGTCTGTGGAAAGTGTTCCACTGTTGTAATGCTAATACTTCATATATGTGTTCGTAAGTTTTAAAACATATCCCTCACTTATAGTTCCTCAATGACTTTGAAGCAAGTGAATTATATCATGTCCATGTTGTTTTCCTTGAATAAGGATCATAGCTTTAAATCAGTGCATTTCTGTTCTATATTATGCAGTTCTAACTGAAATTTCTTTTCTAGGTAAACACTGCAAAACATGTTTTATTTTCCTCCTTTCAAAACATTTCCATTTAAATGTCAACAAAAAGAAAACATTTATTGCTATAATACATAATACCATGTTGTTATTATTACTTTTTGTAAAGTATGGTTTAAAAACCCCAAGAACTGAAAAAGTGTTTGGTGATTACAGAGAGTTCAGATTATACAGTGTTTTAATCTAGAAATATTCATTTTATGCACAAAGAAAATAAAGTTCAGAAAACAGTAGGCAGCAAATTGTTACGTATATCTATATTAATTACAATCAAAAGCCTTTTCTGGAAGATGCTGAGCACACTCAACAAATTCACTCCAGTAACTGTTAGGAGATGGTCAGCAGTTTCTCGGATGGGGCCCAAATGATGCACTGGGGGGAGTATGTGATAACAACAACAATATTTCTACGATTCTTTTCTTACAGAGTCACTAAGAAAATATATTTTTAATAGTCATTGGTAAGCACCAGCTCACAACACTGCATGTGACTGCATCACTTGCACATTATATTTCCTGACACACCGCACGTACAATACACCTAGAGTTCTCAGCACAGGGAGAACTGAGAGCTGTTACATAAAAAACACTTACACATTACCACAGGGGAAAAAAAAGTACTTTTAGGTAGCATTTTAAACAGTGAAGTTGCAATATTATTTCAGTGACTAAATTTTTTTATGAAAAAGAAAAAGTAGTCAGTGACATACTTCCTGAAATTTTAATACTGGCTTTCAGGTGTTAGCAATCTAAAGTGCTTTCATGTTTCATACATTTTTTTAAATTCTCAGTTTATACAAAAAATTAGAATACTTATAAAATTACTCTATACACTTATGAATGTACACTTTAGTCTATGCCTGTTTCCTCGCCCAAGAAATTGGCATTGCCGTCTCCAAAATCTCTCTTTGGAAACCAAGTCTGTGAATTTGTTCCTTGAATGTAAGCATCCAGAAAATAACAAATTCCAGGGATATCACTGGGAAAATTTGGTGGAAGTTCTTCTCTTGAGCGAGGTGTGAAAGCAAAACCAGGATAGTCCTTTAACAACCTGTAAGAAAAATAAATCATCTTGGTGAAATATGAATCAATCATGAATTGATTACTACAAATACGGACTTTCAGTAATTCTTTAGATATCCTTTACAAAATGGGACAGAGTCTAATGTAATGTTTATATTCTGTTTACTGAAAAGATTGAAAAAAGCTATTTATTTTGTAACTTTGATAACCCATAAATTCATGTACCAGTTCAGGCAAGAATATTGCCTTTTTTTCTGTTTTCTGACTTTTACTGTTTTCTCAATGCTTAAAATGTAGATGCTATGTTTGTTGCAAATATTTTCAAATACAATTTAGTATTGCAAGCTAGCTCACATGATCACATGACCTTGGCACCAGAATTTATGTTTCTGCTAGTGAAATACTGAAAGGCTGCTTAACTAAACTATTCCACTCCTCTTGCTAATTCAAATCATTTTGCTCTTTCCCATAGAGCGCCACTAAAGGCAGGCTTGGCACCCTGCAGAGCCACATAGCATGTGCTGCAGGTCATGTCAGGGGATCCTGTGCCAAACAGTCTGCCTGACACTGGCCACAGGGCACTATCAGATACGTGGCCATGATGAATGATGAATACAAGCCAAGCAGGAGCAGCTGACTGCACAGGATACTGTACAGGCTGTACATGAAGAGATAGCAGAGCACCCTTAAAAGGGAACTATTTCTGTCATTATTTCCTGTTTCTTTATCTAGGCACCCTTATCACTTGCTACCAGGGAAGGCTCTTTCTACCATTCAGTCTAATAAAAACTTTGGCCACTCTGGAAGAAATCATCGCCTATACCAGCCGAGGGACATAAAATGCAGACATAGACCTAGAGTTCAGACATAGACTGATGTTACCATCAGATTCCAAACAGTTTCTTAGTGTTTCCCCTGGCAGTCAGAAAACTCTAGTCCTTAGCCACAAACCTATTACAAGGTAATTTGTAAGTACAATTAAGCAGATAACGCAAAGAGTTCTGTATGGAGAATTCCCCGTGTGCTCCCTGTCTGCATAGTCACCTAACACCCATCACCAAAAAACGTCTGACCTGAGTAGACAAGCAGTACAGCCTAGGTTCCTTATTATAGGATTAAACCAAATTGGGATCCGTATAAACTAAACACTAGCAAAGTTGATTCCTTGTATCCTATTCATTCATCTTTCCTAAGCAAGGAAGAATGAGGTTCCCTAAAGAGGAGTTTAATAATAATTCATGTAAGCTGTTATTTTCAAGGGCATTCGTAGAAGTTTGACACCCAGTTCACACAGAAAGCCACAATAGTACAAAGAGGAGACAAACACAAGAAAGAAGAAAAAGCAAGAAATATACAGCTTCCAAGTAAGAAGCAAAATTGTCCCAGACCTTCAATTTATTTTAAATGTAACATCTGAAAACCACATATCAGCTTTTCTGCTTCCGCCTTTTCCTTACTGATGTTGGCCAGCTTTTGACTAAAATAACCATGGTATGATCATGAGTAGTCAGATAAAAAGAGGAAAAATACTGTAGAGACGAGGGAGGAAGAACAGGATGATAATAAAGAACTAGTACATTAATTATTTCTGGTGGATATTATATAGATGTAAAGCACTGTACCTGTAAGTAGTTGGGCTGACGTTTATTTTTCTTGGTATACTGCAAGATTCAAACTTATTGGCAAGGGTTACATTGTTTCCAAAGAGGCAATAACGTGGCATTTTAACCCCAACAACTCCAGCAAAGACAGATCCAGAATGAAGGCCAATACGCATCTTTAAATAAAAGACAGAAGACAGCTTTATTAGGTAAAATAAACAAGCTATTAAAGTTAGTTGATTTATAGATTCTTCCTCTATTAAAAAAATATATATATATTCCAAGATGCTAATATAAATTCTGTTAATAATCTCCTTAAAATAACTGTGTTTCCTGGTCACTGCTGCTCTAGCCTTACTTTGTACTCATAGTGAATCATCCTTCATCTGACATAACTATGATAAAGTTGTAGTAAATTGATCTAGAAACATCAGCCGGAGTCATTACAACACTTGTATGCTTTTCTGAAAGAAATTATACGGTACAATGTTAGGCTGGTGACAGCGTTAATGAGTAATTCTTGCTTTGCTCTTGAAGCCAGAAGATTAAGTCTTAGGGAACAGCAAATAAAATGTGTATATTTTGCAGTTCCAGTTGAACTCTACTGACAGTGGCTGACCTAGAGTAGATCCCAAAGCCAGGGTACAGAATTTATATAACGAAGCATACTTATGCATCAAGTGAAACAGTCTGATACCAGTTTTTGCAACCAGTACTCAGGTATGAGAGTTTTTTGCCTAGCTGGCGCTGCTTTTTATTTTTCTTATTTTTAAAATATATTCTTTTCTTACGTGCAATGTACATACATAGACATGGTTTCTTCAGAACAGAGATATTCACAGCTCTAACAATACAGTGGCATTTAAGTTTGCAACTCTCTGTGCGAATCCAGAGAATTCCATATCTCTTTGAAGAAATTGTAATTTCTATTTTTGAGTAAGAAAAGCAGAAAAGCTTACGACAAAAGCAAAATCCACCCACACAGCAAAGACAACAGATGGCCAAAATATGTACAACGATATAGAAGTCTGATTTAAAGCAAGCAGTTTGCAGCCTGGCATCTTTCTTAGAAAATTAATATATAAATTTACAGTAGACTGTGTGACAGGTCTGTTATTTGCAAAACCACCAGTACTTTCATGAAGATTAAAAATAGAGAAAGATTCAGTTTTCTTCTAAGAAGCTTCACTTAGGTGCTTATACAATAGAAAATATTTCCCATAATTTTTAAATTACTTTTTAAATGCAGTAGCACTCCTAACTCAAAACTACAGAAACAGAATTTGTGCAGAAATTATAAACATGTTATAACATTGTCAAGATGTTTCCAGATTTTGTGAAAAGCAGAATGTCATTTATTTATAATACAGTAGTGCTGTCTCTGTGATAGATGTAGAGCGTGAAATTCTCTAAATAACCATTTTCTTGGCTACTGGTATGACATACACAATTATTCTTTAGTCTAAAATCAAAGAAGCCTGATGCTTTTTAAAGGAATGAACATGAAAATGATAAAAGTTAGCAAATGAAAGACATGATGATCTGAGGCATCTGTATACTAAATGTAATCAGGACCCTCTTCCAAGACCTTTGAACTTAGTAGTAGGCCCACATGCATACAGGTCTCTATCTCTCTTTTTTTAATTTTTTTAACAGAAGTAAACCTAGGTGTAAAATTCGGCATATGCTCCTGTCTTCATTGAAAGGAGGTCATAAAAACAACCACTACTGAATCTAACTGTAGCCTTCTATCAATGATATCTAAGGCTATCATTTTATACCAATGGTACCTTATTCTAAAACAAGAACAGCAGCAGAATACCTCTGTAATGTATGCATTACTGCAATCAGACCATGACCTTTTTATATTTATATCTGTTTTCAAACTGAACACTTTGATGTTCTCGTTGGTTAAAATTTTGAGAGAGGATTAGTCTCTTGATCAGAGCACCGTAACATACTCCACGCCAATGGCAAATTTGCTACTGAGGCAACAGCAGCAGCACGTCAGTGTGCAGCTATTGATTCCACTGCTTTTAAGTCTTTTGGATTGATTTTCAAATCTCTTTCTTTCCTCTCCAAAAACCTCTCATTCACAAAAGTAACAAAGTCAACCTATTAACCCCTCTAAACTAACCAAGCAAACAAAAATATCCTGTTTTATCATCAAATCACATAAAAATACAATAAAATAAAAAT
>JAVCKT010001837.1:11761-23617 GCA_032273925.1 Rhynchotus rufescens
TACAACAAATACAAATTGCAACAGGTGTTAAAAAAAAAAAAAAAAAAAAAAAAAGGAATATTCAGCATGGTGAGCTATTTTATTTTTAACAAATTGAACTCAAAATAAAGCTGGGACTTCCTACAATAACATTTACTTACAAAGATAATTGCAAATAGCAATTAACTTGAATTTTTTAATGTAGATGTAGAAAAGGGAAAAATTTGTCCCACAGAGCCTGATGCACTTCAGTTTTCAGAAATTCTTCATAAACCACTTGGTCACTGTTGGCTGTACTAGGCATGTTTCCTGCAACAGGAGTGTTTTTGATGGACTGCTTTACATCTTTTTCATGTTTAGGGCTCCCAAACATGTAAAGCAGTCCATCAAAAACACTGAGCAGAGCCTGTTCTGTACTCAGTCCAAGGACAAGGACTAAAGCAGACAGTTTGAATATATCACTTTCCTTAATCCTGAGCAGTCTTTGTCCTGCCATCCTAACACTAGTGTATGCAACCTGCACAGGACTGCTTAGGAGTTTCAGGAAGCTCATCCATTACTCTTCAGCTATACTTGACATTAATTTAAACATCCTGGTTTTGACCCTGAACACGTAGTCATGTCTAAAAAGCATCTTGGCTATCAATGTCCAGCTTTGAGCTGGAATAAGGATTTGAAAAGTGGAATTGAGAACATTTCAGAAGTTCAGCCGAATAGAGGTAGCTATAAGAATACGTGTACCAAGAGCTCATATTAATTCTGAGTAGCTAAAAAGGCAGTCACAGATACAAGTGAACTCTTAAGTGGGCAGACATTTTTTGAATGGTCTTCAAGACAGGACTACTAATTTGACTTAAAAATAACACTCACAGTATAAAACCAGCATTAACTTTGTTATTAACTTCCCAGTACAAAACTGTAATACACTAAAACTCTTGAAAAAGACAGCTTTAATATCACTAAGTTAAGGTGGTTTCGATGAAAGGATTTCTCATAAGCACATTTTATAAATGAGTTGTACATATTTTCAACTGCATAATAAACAAGGGATTCTGATGTCATTCCAATGGAAGATAAAACCTGTTACAGCACAGATTATCATGTAATTTCCTCCTATGTTATTCTGCAAAGTATTTTGCATTCTTTTTCCTGACACCCTCTCCTGTCAACAGAGCCAGAGATATCTGCACTTTCCCCTCATCAGGATAAACTATAAAATACTTTAGCTAGTTGCTAACCTTTTCATCAAAATAAAAAAAAAAATAGTAAGAAAAGAAAAAAACCCACCTTATTCATACTTTGCTTAGGGAAATGTAGAATAAAGCAGCCCTATTACCAATTCAACATCTTTTTCTGGATCGAAGCTGACAGTTTCTGCACCAATGGAAAATCTCTCATTTGAATTAAATCAGAGCTCTGTATGAGAAATGTCCCTAACAGAAGAGATTTAAAGACCTTGCCTTTCACATGTTGTCTCAGCATTGCTATATAAGTAGGATGAGTGGATTCATTCTTCCAAAGTAGCATAATGCTTAATGCAGTGGTCTCATATTTAGTTTGTGTGTTTCACTGTATATATCCATTTCTGCTGTAGCTGACCCTTTTTATGAATTTTTAACATGATGCTCTTTTCAATATATTTTGTTTGTTGTGTTACAAGATCCCATACCCAGCTGTCTCCTTCTCTGGCTCTTAAGTCTATGGAGCTTTTCTCTCTCTCTCTCTCTCTCTCTGTCTCTCTGTCTCTCTCCTCCTCTGTCTCTCTCTCTCTCTCTCTCTCTCTCCCCTCCTCTATCTCTCTTTCTTTTTCCCCTTCTTCTATTTTCTTTCCTCATCTGACTTTCAAATTCAAAACTTTAAAGTTCCTGTCAGCTTTCCTCCTCCACTTCAGCTATAAATCATTCATTACCACAGGGTGTTTTACTTCTGGTTTTCTTCTTCATACCAAACTTGCAGTATTTGAGTTTCTGTGAGCAGTGAAAACTTCTAACAGAGTTTAGAGTCTACAACTCCCAAGTTGGTAATTTATGGACACTTTACTGATCATTCGGGTGATTTTGAAAGAGCTTCCCAATGGCTGATGTAGATTCCTTCCACCGTAGTTTCATTTAACATGTTCTAATACCAAAAGTCCTTCAGGAATAAATTCAGCTTGGTTTAATTTACAGGACCCAAATATTTTTCAAGCGGCAGACATAAAGTTTTAAGATACTAAGCTTTAAAAAGATGAACTAGATGTCCAGTCCTGGTAAGTTAAAGCTACTAAACTTCAGGACATCCCAAAAGCCACAGTGACAGCAATGGCAGAAGTCTGGGGCTGCATCAAAATGCATGTAATTTTACGTTCCTTCCTCATTTTTCTCTTCACACTAAGGTGAGAGGGGAATAATAACTCATACTTCTGAACTGGACACTCTCAGGACAAAATAATCCACTCTTTAGACAATATTCACTTATTTCTTTATCTACACTTTCGTGTAGATAAAGTAGTAGTAATGTAGTAAGGTAGACAGAAGAGACAGAAGAGAGTGAGGCCACCAGCTGGATCACATCAGTCTTGCACTACGAGGCCCAGGGAATTAAATTTTCCACCAGTCTCGCAGCCTGAAGATGAAGAGACTTGAGTTTCCTGCTCAGGTATCCAGTCCAGTTTGGGGGCTGCTAGCAGTGTCGCAGGGGCAGCCTGCCCAGGAAAGGATTTTAGAAGTGACAGAAAGGGAAATGAATGGCCTCGAGGAGGAAAGAAGTCATAATGTTGAGTAGGTTGAAAGGTGTTTGCTGGAAGAAATGAGTCCAAGGGGAACTCTACGGCCCTTTAGTGCGAGCTGGAAGGCAGCTGCTGAGCACATGGCAGCCTCTTTGCTCGGGTCAGGTCAGAGCCGAGCACTACGGAGCACCGGTCTGCACAGCGCCCTTGCCATGGAGCCATGTGCTGCTTCGCTGGGTAGCCAAGTGACTGGGATAATTAAACAGCCAGCCTGGGCTGCCTGGGCTTTTTTATTTATTTATTTAAATTGTGTTTTAAAGGTTGCCAGAGCAGTTAGTGTTTATTAGGAATGGACTTGTATCACCTCCTATGTTTATGTTAACTCGAGGAGTATGCAATAGTTCAGCTGACCTTTAAGGCCTTAAATAGATTTTGCTGCTTAAATAGATTTTTTAGGCAAACTGCAGAAAGAAGTGCTTACACAGCAATGCTACCACAGTCAGATCACAAGAGGCATTTTCTAAGCTGTTTTTGTGCATTTTAGCTTTGAAACTTCCAATAATATCACTAGGAGTACCACAGCTAAATCCCCAAGCAACACTTTTGGAAGATGAAAAATAGGATAAACTTACACTTAAAGGAGATTAGAAGAAAATACTTCTTACACCATTTTCCATGTAACATCATAAGCTTTAGATTTAGAGAAATACAGAATCATTTGGGGGAAATAAATGTTTCACTGGGTATAAATTTTTCCATCCAATTACGCTGGGCAGCTATGCTGAGTGTGTACCACATACCCATGCTTTACCTCTCCTTCCATAGTGCGTATATATTAAACACAAGTTAAGACTTCTGGGTTCTCAACTTTGTTGATTTTACATTCCCTTTGGGAAGTACTGGGTTTTTTTTAATTATTTTTCCTCTACTCATCCACAATATTGAATGACAGTAATAACGAGCTCAGAATCATTGTACAAATCCCAGTAGGAACCATTCATAGCTTGCTAATAGGACGTTATATTTGCATAACCAAGTTCAGTTCAAAGCACATTGTGTAAATTAGCTCTGAGGGTTAGTACCACAAATCTAAAACCAGAATATCAGGTCAATTAGCACAACTCTAAGGCACATTAGTTTGGGTGAAAACATGAAAGGTATTATTAACATTCTGGGAAATCAGCTCCCTTCTTGGGATAGGAGCCTCCAGAAGACATCTGCTTTGGCCTCTGGAAGAGGCCAGGATGCCTCAGCTCAGAGTGGCCTGATACCACTGACCCTGATTGCTGATAAGCAGAGCTGGCCTCCTGTAAAGGGGGAAAAAACTAACATTCAGGAGGAGTAGGAATCCTCAGGACTCCATGGAAAGGCTTACTTCCCATCCTAATTTAAAAGAAAAGGTACAGTAAAATTTGGAGGATTGAGAGCTTTGCACAGAGGATATTTCTTGCATGAAAATATAATAAACACAGAAAATATGTAGTTTCTACCACAAGAATAAAAGTAGCAGTCAGGGCCACAAACGCAAACCAAAAAATTCACGGTTGAGTAGTGATGGTAGGAGGAAGGCAACAGATTAGGGTAGGGTATTCCCAGTAATGTGCACACTATGGATCACTTTTGGGGCAAACAACACATTATATATATATAAATATATATATGTGTGTGTGTGTGTGCGCGTGTATATTCATACACTCACGTATACATGAGGGCTTCTGGCACGCCCTGCAAGAAGTGACTGTGATATATGCAGAACCAGTAAGGTAGAAAGGAGTAAAGAGAGATATCAGAAAGCTGCTTTGGATGTTTGAATCAAGCACCTTTGTAAAGTACTACTGGTTCCATGAACATCGACAGTTAAGTAGCTGAAACTTCCTGGTAGATGAAGTGGTAAAAATAAAGGGATTTGTCTATATGAGACACTCCGCGAGCTTGAGGGGAGAGAGCAGCACATGAATACCTAACAGATTCCATCCCACCTGCAATGCATACCTCTGTGGGAAACAGAAAACAGGCTTTTTTTGAACTATAAATAGTGGGGAAGGATTTATGAACACTCAACTTGGAAAAAGATGTTTTATACAGAAGACAGTGATGAAAGAGAGATCAGAAATTACAACTAAATTGGAAAAAAAATAATATATTGTCAGAAGGCAAAAAAATAGTCAGGAATCAGAAAGAAATCACTATATGATGCCTACTACCATGTTATCACTCAACAGCAAAAAGGAGATAAGAAAGAATGCCCAGAAAAGGAAAAATTATTTGCTATAAGTGCTTCTGAAACCAGCTAGAGTTTCATGAATCAATACGCTGCTTATTATATCTGCTTATTCAGCAGCACAGGAAGGCGCAGATTAGCTTTAGCAGGATTAGATTACAAGCACAAATGAATTTGCAGAGGGAGAGAAGCAACACATTACTTCAAGATTCAACAGAACCTGTGATAAAAATTCTGTCTTTTAAGGACCATTCATTTGAATTCTCCAAATTTCTTATGATCAACTCCTGAATTATTTTCTTTATCTCAGTTCCAGCTGTTTGTTTCAATTTTCTCCTCTTTTTCACCAGATTCTTCATGGTGAATACTTCTTTTATCTAGTTTTAGATCCATTAAAGAGACAGAGAAACGACCTAGCATTTATTCTTCAGAAATAAAAGACCATTATTCTGTATTTTTGTATCAACACAGAAACACCCACTAGAACTTTCTATATGACATTTACAGGCATACAAATTTCACAGGAACATGTGTCAGGTTTCTCAGGATGCATCCCTCTACTGAGGGATAGGACAAGCACAGGGGGGAAAAGAGCTTCTCCCTTTGCTTTCTCTGTGTTTCTCACGAGACTGCCAATCTCACATTTCTTCCCTAATAAGTCAGTGCTGTAATCATTACTCTTAATTATACATATTATTTCAATTTTTAACATTTTTATGACTAAATTACCCAAAGAGAAAGGAGAAGTCCAGAAGGGAACAATTCCCTAAGAAAATGCACTTGAGTAGTAGCAATTAAACACTGACATTCTAAGCAGTTCTGCCTCACAACTTCTTAATAACGATTCATCTCAAACGATCCCAGAGAAGCGAAGATTTTTTAAATTGCTTGAGTCTCTGTGGTCTTTCCAGCAGATACTTAAAGAGGGTGAGATGCAGCAATCATGAACAGGAAGCGAGCCCTGCTCCACTAAAACTGGAAGAGCCACATGTCATCAAAGAAAAACAGAGCTGCCTGAATTTGATTTCTGCCATCACATCCTTGCTCAAAATGCACACACACACACACACACAAAGGAAGCTCTGTGATGCTAGGATAGCTATGATTCTGTGGAAAATGGTAACGTGATGTACTCACAATTGTTTAGTTCCTAACACTTGTTCTTCCAGGAAACCTGATGATCCAAAGTGCTGCAGCTGAACTGGTCAAAAACAGCTGGCCAAGTATGGCCATTTCAGAAAACTCTGACACTGCAACTCTTATTCTTACTTATTCTCATGCATGAAATTGCCATCTCTTCCTTCTACATCTCTTAATGACTTCTTAAAATACACTCTCAACTTTTTGACGAGCTTTCCTCAAAACATTTTCCATCCTGTCTTTGGCTCCTACCTTCATCTTCTATTTTCTGCTTGGAAAATAGGAAACACTTGTGATTTCAGTTTCTCACTCGTGAACTGCAGCCGGCCCAGGAAGGGACACGTCTGCATGCAGGTCCCCAGCCTGGTGCACCATCAGAACAACCTAGTAGGACTCAAGCCCTCCTGGACATGCACCTTTGGATGTGCTCCCATCCATTCCTGGGGCACACCAGCCCGTTTCTGGAAGCCAGGCACACATGTAAGGACTGCCAGGTTCAGGGGGCAGAGTTGAGCTGCCAAGCTTACGTTGAGCAAGAAGTGGAGGGGCTGACAAAATGAGGTAGAACAGAAAGCAACCCTTGCATAACAGGTTCTGTTGGCCTGTCATAAAAATTAGTTTGTATTAAGAATTGTCTACTGAGAATCATTTTTGATAAACCTTTTATCTTGTGGCTTTTGAAGCTGGTTATTGGGAAAGGCTGACCTGAGAAATCACCACAATAAAGATACACTACAAATCATGAATAAATGTGCTGGCTAAGAAATTATTGATCAAAATACTAAATGACATTGGTTTTTTTTATTTGATTTCATTTCGAGAAAGAAAAAGAATGAAATCATTTTGATATTTCTTCACTTCTCAATGTGTTACATTGATACACCTCACCTCATCTATAACAAAAACACAAGTCATTATTTTACCATTGCCAACTATGTTAAGAACATTTGTTTTTTGACCTAAAGTGGTGAAGAAACAGACTTTGCAGTTTCATTGTTTACTAATAGTGTACATTTTATTTGTAGTGAAAAGATATGCCACTCTGAAGTAAATTTTTTATGATGGACTTCAGTTTCCCTTGAGAGCAACTTCATCCTCAGAAAGAGCACGATGATGCAAAAGTTCTTTAGACAGAAGAAAAATATACAGGCGTCCTGATAGGCTATAAAACCTTTCCACAAGTTTCTGCTGTTTTTTTAAGACTCTTGAAATTACCTCTGGTGCTGTGGATTGGGTAATCACCGCTTTCCAGATGTGGGGGAAGGGACCAGATGGACAACAGGAATTAAAAAAAAAAAATCACTGTTCAGAAAAATCTATTTCAGGAAAACTCTTGCTAAGAGCATGGAAGCAGCAATGCACTTTGGCTGCAATTATGGGAATTGTAGCTGGTGGGAACCACAGCTATTTCAGATCAAGGCATTTCAGAGCAAAAGCACAGCTTGTACATCTGGACTGTGTTCAAGCCTGTAGTAAATACGCTTTGTGCCAGTACAACTGCCGAAACAACGTGAGCATCTCCACTTCTGTCCGAGACAGGGATCTGTGTATGTCTTTGGGGAGCAGAGGGCAAACTCGCTCTGGTGGTATCGGCTCGTGGAAGAGCCCTGCGGGGGTTGTTATTCCCTGGCAATATCCCCCACAGCGCCGGGGCTGCCCCAGGGACAGGGACACGCTCGTAGGCAGCTGTCCCCAGAGAGGGCTGTTGTCTCACCATTTTACAGGTACATTCATAAACCCTAAAAGGCTGAGAGTGTGGGCCGAGAGGATTCGAGGCAGAGATGGAAACTGAATCCTAGAGCCCAGCTGTTCCACTCACTGCTCCAAACAACACGCTGCTCCAACACACTCCCAGCCTATACCTGTTAAAAGCACAAAACCAACATGAAGGCTATTTCTCTAAGGGGTGAAACCACATCCTGCCTCTCAGCTATAGCAGAGGACACCCTGCATCCTGTGCCTCAGGTGACAGGGCGAGCCATGGTGTAACCCCAGGCACCACAGCGCGTTGGGAGGCTCTCTAGGGACATCCTCAGGGCCAGAAACAGGCAGTGCTCAGCAGGTTGCCCTCTGGTCTGCTCCACAGCAATATGCAACCAGCCTGCAGGCTGGTTATGAGCAGCAGGGTCTGCCAAGGGCCCCTTGCCTCAAAGCAAGGGCATCACTTGGAGAGGTCAAGGCGAATAGTTAACAGGCTGGTACACACTATATACCACACTCATACACTCTCACTCCCTCTTTTCCTCTCAGCAGGATGCTCTCTGCCCTGCTATTTCCTTTCCATCCACTTTTCTTCAAAAGCCTGTTAAAAAAGATGTTTCACTTACCTGCAGTTGCAGCCTGGATATCTGCACGGACTAGAAAGTTCCCTACAGTGTTAGGGACATCTACCTTAACCCAGAAACCACATAGTGATCATGTGCAGCAAAGACAGGCCAGCAGAGGGACACCTTTGGGGAAGGGGACATGTAGAGGCAGACGTTAGCATGGGGACTGCTGCAGACTGAGGCGTTAGGAGGTACCACAGCGGTTCATTTTGGACCTCGGACACAAAACTGCATGATTTTGGAAGCAAGGGGGAAGGACAGTGAGAAACACACGCAGATCTCACAGCAAAACCAGACTCTTTCTGTTCTTCATGGACATTAAGCTCTGTGCATCCTTAAAAGATGACTTCATCTAAATAATTTCAACAGAATTCTTTTTTAGCGGCATTCCTTAACATGCTTCAAGCTCAACATCACCATCCCTTCACATGTTCACATGGCCTGCACATAGGAAGGCCAGTCTCAGTGGGAACAGCTAGTGCTAGTGCTGCATCATCCTGGCCCTGCACATCAGAAGCCAGTTATTTGCCAGAGGTTATAAAAGGGAGTACCCAAGCCAGGCACAAGTCCAGCATTACCTTCACACAACGTTTTGGTTTAGATTTCTTTCTGTTGCTATCATTTTTCACATTTCCCTATGTCAATTAAAATTTTACACATTTGACTTTGATAAATGTATGAGTTCTCATTTATTAATGTATCACATCAAAAAAATCAAAAAACCTTGAAAAACCTTTCTGTTTTGCTCCAGTTGAAATATTTATTGATTTATCATTGAAACAAAGCAGAAAAAAACTTAAAGAACAAATGCAACAAAAAAACATAAAAAAGGGGAGAATCCAGCTTAGCAAAACCAAGCAGCTCCATCTCAGACTTAACTTGGTAGAAAAACAAAGCATACAAAAGAAAGCACTCAATGAATCTTTTGGAAAAAAAACACAAACCAAGTTTGAAGTTTAAGTCTATGTTATCTAGGTGCGACATTCCTTCCTAGAAGGAAAAAAAAAGATACCCTTCCATGCGGAAAAGGTTGGCACGTACTTGGAGACAGACAGCATTGCTCCTCCACAGCAATTGAAGAGTCTCCAATAACAATAGATTTTAAGTAACAACTTTCCAAAGCACTTGGTGATGTCGCTAAAGCTCTGCTTCAAAACACAGAAATATCCCCATATTTCAACATTCCATAAAAATAATTTGAGGAACAAGGAGCAAAACTGTCAATTTTTATGGAAACAAAGCCTTTTCATCCCAGGATTTAACAGCCCTAGCTAATCTTTTCCATGAAGATTGTATCAAATTCATCCACAAGAACATCTGAACAAACTACCGATGGGGTGAGGCATCGCCGACTGAATCACAGAGTTCAAATAGACGGCGCTCACACTCCTACTGCTGCAGAAAGAAGCAGAAATCTCTTTGCCTCAATCACAGCTCCTTTGTCCACCTGCACGTGACTCCCTGGAGGCCTCCTGCTTCTCCTCCTGACGAGCATTCACCACGCACAGTAGGTGACCAACACAAGAAGATGGAACAAGGACGGAGCCAGGGGTCAGAAACCTGAATTACCCTCGTCGGCAGCCCAGGCAGAAGGGGAAGCCCAATGAAAAGCGGCACTGTTCTGGAGCCTCTGACTCTGAAAGTGCTCAGAATTAGTTCAAAGGAGATAGCAAAGCCATGGAAAGAGTCTTCATGTTTAATATCCTTAACGCTATACTCAAACTGCAAGTAATCGCAGATGGATTTATGATTATAATAATTTTCAGGAGGAGGAAGCCAGAATTTTCTTTACTCAATAACACAGTTCTCTGATGAAACTTAAAAATGTATGAGTCTCAGTAGCATTAATCAATTTCTTTGAGGGAACAGCACTATATTATTAATATTACCTTTACTTCATGCATTTTTTCTAAATTAAGTAATAAAACACAATTATTTGCTACACACACTCTAGCCACAAAACTAGACAAAAATATGCTAGTGCAATTCACATACAAATTACTTTTTCAATTTAAATGCTTTAAAAACATCCCGCAAAAGCATAAAACAAAAACTTTCAGGTCAAGTGAGGATAACTTTATCCCTCTTGTTAATAAACAAGCCTTTTCACTTCTTTCCTCAAAATAAATTTTATCTGGTTAACACAAACAGCACTGATATGGGAATTATCATTGGGATAAACCCCTATGATAATTTCCCCCAGTATGGGATCATTGCTAGCTCATGTCTCTGTTGTTTTCAACTAAGCTAAACTAAGAACTCTAATCGGCAGTTTAAAGACTCTTATTTGTAGAGTTTCCATTTCTACCTCAAAATATTCCTGAAGCTACACATGCATCCTGCCTGTAATGCAGAACATCTCCAACCCAGGGTCTTGGTTTAACATCGCATTCCAATACAGGGTGAGAAGTGTTGCATGGACTGTGGATGTTACGGTACAAATGTGCGGATCAGACTGGACAAGGTCCTGGCTGCAACGATGGTGATGGGTATGGGGTGATGAGTTTCTAGTTCACGGTTTTAGAATGTCCAGAATCCTCTAGTCCCTGCCTGGAAGCACTCAAGTCATTTAGCTCTCTCTTGCTATGTTACAGAAAGCAACAGAAACAGCAATAAATTCAGCTTGAGACCATTCACTACATATATATAGAAATAAAGTAGAAAGAAAATAGAACAAAGTGTCCATCAGTGTTAATATGCAACAACTCATAGCTAAGCGAAGACCTTCCTCCTGTGATTGAAATTAAGTAACATTTTTTTATTGGTGATCATATTTAATAAGAATTAATTCAGCCCATGAAGGTTTAAAGATGCTGGGGAAGATTTTAACTGCATTCTCTGTTTCCCAGTTACTCCATTCTTCTGCACCCCCGTGTTGGCTGAAGGAGCTCTAATTAATATAAATTCAAACTTTGTTCTTTGTAGTTATCCACTCTATGAATTCCATGCTTTAATTTTTTTTTCCCATTTTTAAGAGGCACAAGTGAAGGGCCATCACTTCTCCCTGATAGCTCTTTTACTTTAGTTTCTGCTGTGGTATTGCTGTCGAAGCTACGAATGCTGAATTTTCAATAAATGCTAAGGCAAATCTCATTTCTCTTGGAATAAAGCTCTATAGTTTTAGTCCAGTTATAATTATTATGCAAATCTCTTGACTCTGCATGGTTACCCAGCTTAGAACTCATTACAGATTCATTATAAACAAAGTTGCTCCATCTTCTCCTTCAGATACTTTGAAATTTAATAATTACCATGAACTAGGGGATAGTGCCGCAGTATCAACATTATATTCATCACACAGCTTTTGTGCTGGTGCACAGGATTCTTTCATGCTTAATTTGTTACTCATCATACTTTTGACTACAGTCACTGCTGTGTGGGGTTTTTTTACATTTAAAAAAAAAAAGAGACCACTGAAGATATCCCTTATTACAAAAAGCTTGCCTAACTCATTTCACTCAAAATATTTAAAAATATAAGAC
>JAVCKT010001838.1:0-21101 GCA_032273925.1 Rhynchotus rufescens
CAGCCAGGAGGCCCTGCATCCCCACACCTTGGCAATGCTCAGGGCCTTTGCCAGCCCGTTAGGGGAAGCTGCATGTAGGCAACGAGCTGGGCTTGGACACCCTGGGCGTTCATATGGGGCAACCGCTATGTGAGGGCAGCAAGACAGAGCTCGTCCGCTCCCTGGCCTAGGATGACTGCAGGGACAGCTAGAAATCCCCTAGGGATGGCAGTGCTGGGGCTTTGCTGGGCAAACCTGGACAGAAAATGGACAAACATTCCTGGTCCCACACGACTAACCCCTGTGGTCACACACCTGCGCCACTCTGGGAATCTCCTCATGGGCAGGGATGAGCAATGGGAGCAGGTTGCTGTGCACATGCTTCCTCAGCAGCACTTTCTGCTTGTCCACCACCATGGGAAACAAAGACTGAAAAGAGTGAAACACCTTCTGCAGCATTAATCCTTAAAGTAAAGGTTCCCAAATCTCCCAACCAGAAGAAAAAAAATCGGTTTCAAAATGTGCATTTAGAGACATCTGCAATTTCCCTTTGGTTTTATTGGTTGATATCCTTGACAGTTTGGTTGATATCCTTGTGAAGTTATTTCACAGAGAAAAGGGATAAACTGCTCAGACCAAAGCCAAATCAGAGTTTCCCAGGGTTTGGGCCACTGTGAAGCTACCACGTTATATCCATAGGAGCTGTAGACAACAGGATCAAAACAGGAGAAACGTCATTGTGTGACACAAAGGATTTGACTCAGTGCGGAAAATTATCCCCAGTGTGGAAAATTTCCCCAGTGTGGAAAATTATCTTTTCTTTTTGGGTTTTTTTTTTTTTTTTTTTGGAGGTCCATGATAACATGTATTGCTATATAACAGAAGAAAACAAGAAAAAAAAGGCAGAAGAGGACCACATAGAAAAAAAAAATAAAAAAGAGGAAAGACTTCTTAAAAATAGGAGGAAGAAAGTCTATTTGTATAAGTCCACAAGAAGACAGGACAGATTATCTCTACTGGGAGCAAAAAGGATATTATAATTGTCCCAGTGCGTCTTGCCTTGCGTTCAGATGCTGTGGCCAACTAGGAATTCTACGTCCTTAGAACATAAGTATATGAAAGTGCAAGTTAATTGCTAAAATACGTCCTTTCTGACAAGGAGCGGGTGACTTTCGCACAATTAAGCTCTGTCCCTGGCTCAGCTCAAGATACCCGTTTAGTTTTAGAGAACACAAAAAGCTTCTTACTTCAAGCCAATGGAGATGGTGCGTCTTGCAGTCAAAGCTGCCTTATTTTCTTCCTCTCTCTCTTCTTTCCTTCTTTTATAGGAGAGTTCATTGCCAAGAGAACATCCTTGAGTCTACACTCCTGCCATGCTAAGATGTGAGTGGTAAGGTAAGAATAGTGGGTCACAAACACAAGTTCTATTGATAACCCTGAATGTGGAGGATGAGTTTGTGAGGGAAGTGGGAAATCTCTTTCCCCAACTTCTCTGCCCATCTATCAATAGAGATATTCCTGAAAATAATCTCTGTGGGATTTTCTTTTTGATTTTTTCCCCCCACACTATAAGAGCTCACTCTAGAAGCTTTCAAAGCAGAGGTTGTCATTTCACTGGTATTTCATTTGGCATAATTACCATGAAAAAAACTCTGTGACTGATGATAATAATTTATAAAATAAGCTAACACCTCACTGGACACTGTTGTGGAAAAGCTATAGTCTAAAAAATAAAAAAGCATGAAAACTATGTTAAAACCAGTGGAGGAAAAACATCAAAAGGCTGAAAAAGGAAAATCTGTTTCTTATATTACAATAAGTGGATATAAGAGGTTTTTCACTTAAATTTCAATTGGAAAATTTGGAATAACATTTTGGGGAAAACTGAATAACCACTATTTTTTTAAAGAATGATCAAATAACTAGGCATTGTATGAAAAGAGTGCTACCAGAGAGTTTAAAGAAAAAAATTCAGCAAAAGTTGCTAGGATCACATTGGTGGACTGCTTTCTTAGAAAAAGAAAAATGGACAAGATTAGTAATTTCAAGTTTTGTTCATAATTTTCTATTCATAAAAATATTATTTCAAGACTTTTGAAACAGAACATGCTTGAGAAGTCGCTGATTATATTTTTTACATTAGTTTCAGATTTACAGAAGCAACAACAGCCCCATAACCCCTGCTCTTTTTCAAGATGAACCACTGTTTGAGCTTATGGGTCAGCTTTTTCAAGCTACCAGCTTTGCTTGCACAGTTGCCCCAAAAATAACCTTGGGACAGTGGTAAGCTACAGACTTCTTTGCTCCTCATCCCCAACCTATTTTTTTAGCAAGTGATTATATCTCAGCAACGTACAAAGTTACCTACCTAGATTATTTCTATTAAAACAAAATGAAAAAAAAAAGCATTTGGGGAAGAAAAAGTACTGAAGTTTACAAGAACGGGTGTGATTTATTAACCTGTGATCCTTCAAAGTACGTAGAAAGAATACTTTGAATGGCAGGAAAGATCTCTGATCTAACTGTGTTCAAAACTTGAAAAACCTGAATAGGAAGATGTATGCAATATTAAACCTTCATCCTCAGTCAAGCTGACTAGAGCCACGCTGGCATGCTGATAGGTGCCCTGTATTTGTCTTTTCTTTGGCATAACCCTGCCTTTCTCACCCATGATAGATGGAAGAAGGAAATCGCACCGTGGTGACGGAATTTATCTTGTTGGGCTTCACAGACAACCTGGGGTTTCAGGTCCTCCTCTTCATGGTGTTTCTGATGATCTACCTGTTCACCCTAGTGGGAAACCTAGGAATGATTGTGCTCATCCGGATCAACTCCAGACTCCACACCCCCATGTATTTCTTCATCAGCAGCCTTTCGTTTTTAGATGCCAGCTACTCCACCATCATTATTCCTAGCACTCTGATGACTTTTGTGGCAGAGACAACAGTCATATCCTACAGAGCATGTGCATCTCAGCTCTTCCTGTTCTGCACTGCAGTGACAGGAGAATGTTACCTCCTGGCTGTGATGGCCTATGACCGGTTCATAGCCATCTGCAAGCCTTTGCTTTACCCTGTCATCATGTCCAGGAGGTTTTGCGTGCTCCTTGTATGTGGCTCCTACTTCATGAGCTGTGTGAATGCAACTGTTCAGACGACATTTATATTCCGCTTGTCCTTCTGCAATTCCAACGTCATCAACCATTTCTTCTGCGATGTGCCCCCCATCCTGAAACTCTCCTGCTCTGACACTTACATCACTGACCTTGTCCACTTCACTTGTGCTACTGTGCTTGTCACCTCCACTATCCTCCTCATTGTCGTGTCCTACATATGCATCGGGGTCACCATCCACAAGATTAAATCGGCGAAAGGCAGATGCAAAGCTTTCTCCACCTGTGCTTCCCATGTGACTGGTGTTACCATGTTCTACGGGACAGGCTCCTTCATGTACTTGAGACCCACTTCAAAATACGCTGTGGAGAACGACAAGATCATCTCTGTGTTTTATACCCTGGTAATTCCCATGCTGAACCCTATGATTTACAGCTTGAGGAATAAGGAGGTCAAAGAAGCCCTTCGAAGGACAATAGCAAGGCTGTATTGCTCTCAAAGAAAACAGTCAGAGATTCCGTGATCTGAGAGAAACTGCTGTGTTCTTACTGTTAAAACGGGTGAATTTAATACACAAGCAGGTGAGCTCTCCCCCACCAAAGGGAAAAGAAAGGGGAGCAATATCCAAAACTGCCCGTTGCCACATCTATCTTTTCTGATATATGTCCGAAATAGGTGAAGTCAACCCATTCCTATTGAAGGGCTCCCTTTTTTCCCCTCACCCTGAAGAGAGGGATACGCCAGCAGCAGTTCTTAGGAAAATGCTTCAAGTGGTGACAGTCACTAGTTCAATGGCAATGCACTCAATGTAAAGTAGGAGTGCCTCACATCTGATCTCATGCAGTGACCTGTAGTTGCAACTACAGATATTGTCAGACAAGTCCACTGAAAATAACTATATGCATTCTTGTTTGTTTATTTGAAAGTCAAAGATAGTAGGATGTACCTGGATCTTGATGGATGTACTCGTAGGATCTTGAATTTAAGATACTTACTGTATAAAAGTCTAAAACTGAGTTAGGCTTTCTGGATTCCTTTATGCCTGTTGATCCCAAGTTTTAGAAACAGGCATCTCAAGTTCATGGGTTGAACACATCATAGCACACTTTCATGCCAGATGACCCTATGTGGTGGTTATGTGCTGCCAATTACTACGTATGCTCCAGCAACTCCTGTGTTTCTGTTGCCTAGATAATACCTACAGTAGTGGGTGAAGGAAGAGATTGACTTCTAGGAAAAAGCAGATCACCTCACATCTCTCCATCTCTGTTCTCATTAGGGCTTCATAAAGTGAAATCCTGATACCAAGGTTAACGCAAGAGACCAACAACTATACTATCCCCTGGGGTATTGGTCCTTCTCCATAATGTGATGGGAAGCTCCCCCTTGGACCAGGATAAACCTGGTCCAATTCATCTATGTTGTGAGCATTTCTCTCAAATAAAATCTTATTCAAAGAAGTCACATGAATGTGTCATTATGGTGGGGGAAACAAATCCGATATGACCAAGGAGGTGCTTGCTATTCTTGTGGTAGAGACCTGCCTCATTAATGATATGGCATAGGGAATCCAGCAGGACGAACTTTAGGAAGAAAACCACTTGAAGGAAATAGGCTCAGCATATGAAATCAAAGAAGTCAAGAACATAGACAATAAAAACAGAGACTGGTGCTTGATGGCATGAAGAACCTTCAGGTTGGATGGAGGGTGAGAATGAGACTTTTTTTTCAGATTTTTTCCTTTATGTGAGAAGATGTGTACCTGGGGAGATTGAACCATTGCACATCCCCATTCTCAGTGCTCACCAACACCACGGGCAGGAATGGCAACTGCACCCCACCCAACCACTCCTCATACATCCCAATAGGATAGCCCAATTCTAAGAGGAGATGACCATGCCATCCTCTGAGAGTAACTTCAGGAGATTAGTGGGAAAAACAACAGAAAATGAAGTACAGGTTTTGACATTAACATGGTTTAAAACAAATTGAAGCAAGCAGCTAGGAGCATAAGACCAAAACAACTGAGTTTCGTACATAAAAGATGATTTGCTTGTACCCAACATCAACACCTCAGCAATATCTAGACTCTGCATACTTCCTAATGACATCATAATGGAGTCCTATAAACCTGGATGGTTCATAGCTTAGTGGCAGCCATTGTGAATAAAAAAAGGTGGATCAAGGTCAATTAATTTTATGTTATAATGGTGTGGCATCAGAGACAATAATTTATCTTCACCATATCTACCTTTAGAGAGTGTTACCATGCAGCAAAAAACAAGAATGGGGAAAAAGTGAAATGGTGATGGCAAACAGACTCAGAGACCCCAGGGGTACCAAATGCCACCTCAGTAGATTTCCGAGTCCCACTCAGAATCACCCAGTGGTTGTTTCCATCTGTTAATCCAAACTGCATCCAGGCTATATGGGTGAGTGTAAGTGCGTATCAGATTAGTATCTGATCAACAACTAAATAAAGCAGGAAGAGTGGAGGAGAGGGTTATGAAACTTACGGGAGAGAGTGTATACCTCACTTCAGCATATAATCCCCGAGTCAAGCCTAAGCAATGATTTACTGGAAGTGGCTGGGTGTGCTGGGAAAAAACGGACCACCAATTGCCCAAGGATTTACAAACACATAACACCAGCTGATGTGAACAATTGCATTGACCTGAAACCAACTGTTGATAATCAGGAAGTGGCCTTGCTCTGATTTTCTGCACTGCAGTGTCACTTTTCAATCAGAGGACTACCCAAGCCTGTAGGCACCTGAGCCTGCAGGCAAGATGAGGACCCTCTCTAGCCACATGATCCAAGGAGATAGCCATGTGTTGCACCTAGCTGTCAGTATCCTACCACCGAGCATGTGTCAGAGCCAAAGAACCAGAACTTTCTCCATGGACTATTACTCTTAATGACGTGTAACTGATACTGCTTTAACACGTACAAGCTGTTCTGCCTCTACAAGGTCACGGTGGTGCCACCTATGACAGGCCAGACTGCAGCTACTTGCACACTCATGGTTAATGACCAGCAGGGTCAGTTTCCCATCCCAGTAGGGACAATTCACATAGGGAGGCACCCCGAGGAGGCACTCAAAGGGAGGAGAGAGGGAATGGGGCAGTTTCTCTTGATAATACCTTCAGGTGGAGTACTGTTAAGGTACACAGGCAGATGGCTATCCGTGACCTGAGCTTACACTAACAGAAACCGCTGGACAACGCAGAGGGTGAAATAGGTGTGTGAAGAATTCCCCATAGGTGAAGGATTTCAAAAGACAGTGAAATAGGATTGTTATCTTATCAAAATTGTTCTGCAAGACTACACTTACCAATGTAATTGCATAAATATGAAATACGGGTGTAAAACCAGCAAAAGAGGAGTCAAAAGGGAAAGTATAACTGGGAGAGAAAGAGAGAAAAGAGAAATATAAGCTAAAGAAGATCATATTAATAGAGCTGCTTGTGAGTATCTATTGATCATTCCAGAATCTGACCATCAAAGCCTGGAACAGGACAATAAAGTTCTACTTCTGACCACAATACATCAAAGTTGATTTCACAGTCAAAGAATCCTGCACTATTTCTTCTAACATCAACAAAATAGTCTGGAAGAGATATTGGACTCCTGCAACATCCCAAGAAATATACATCCAACATGCAGGGAAAGAGGGAGATCTGATGACTAGTCCTTAAAATCATAAATATTTTTGTTTCACCACTCCTTTTTAAATGTAGGATTTCTGTGTTCAGGTGCCACCACTAGAACAAGGTGCCAGCCTTTGGATTGCTGCCTTCTGATGCATAGAAAGACATAGATTGTCTTTGTAGGAATTTGCAGGATAGATAACAATCCCCTGTTACCACTACGGGATAGGGCAAACTGTTGCTCAGACTCACACAGCTTAAGGATAAAGTTCAGAGTCAGAATGTTAAAGTCAGTCACCAGGAGAAGAAAGAGATAAAAATAAGAAAGATTTTAGATATACTGAGTTATGATGTTACAGGAAAAAAAAAAAAAAATCTATCTTGAATCTTCTATGATCTAGGTGGGAAGCACCTTGGAAAATGCTTTATAAGAATACTAGAGATATTCCCTTCCCCACCAAGTTACCCTCATAAAGAAGAATGAAGAATGAATTTAGAGCACGAGCGTGGGTTGCAACAACTCTTCTCTCAATGAGATGTTGTTAATCCATGTAAATCAAAGAGAAGATACTTTTTTTTTTTCTTCTAAAGAATGATGCTAATCAATTATCTAAGGTAATGAAGACTCTTTCTAAAGTCAATTCAGATCAAAGTCTTCACAGTCAGCAGATCTGAATTTTCATCTAGGTACAGTTTGTACAGTAGGGAATTTTTGAAAGGTATTCTCAAGGAGAAAAAGCACACCAACCACTGTTAAAGAAAAGAAGCATCAAGGAAGTTATAGCGCTCTAACAGAGCTCTTTTTAGTCTCTTCTTTTACATGTTATTAGTAAGAATGACTTTTTCCATCCCTTACAGAATAGGCTCCTAAGAAAAAGAATCCATACAATCAAAAGGCTAAGAAAGCGAGTTCATTCTCTTCCCTAAAGCTATAAAAGAAGTAGCATGCTCTAATAGTGGGGTACTCAACAGTTCAACCATTGGAAACAAGATTATCCTCAGCATTAAACTTCACATACAATACTTACCCCAATTAAAAAGTAACCTCCCTTACAACAGACCTTTCATAGAGGGAGGTAGAGGAAGGGCATGTGGGTGGGAATCACAGCTGTTGCTCCTATATAAATGCCATCCTTAACCACAGCTGTGCTTTTTATTTGCTTTTCTTTCCTTCTGTAAGGGAAAAGAGTGGAAATTGGGTTTTAGGTGCTGAGAGCAAAAGGTCTGCTGTAGTTTGCCTGGTAAGTGTATTAGTTTAAAAAAATAGCTTGAGAGTTTTATTTAATAAGGTAATTTAAAAGCTTAGATGCATTGAGCAGCTAACTTGCAGTGTTTCTAGCTTTTAAAATTTTATCAAAGTGGTCTTGCTTGGATTTTTTCTTTTTTGTATGGCTATGGGTGTTCCATAGTGCTCTTTGGTTCCTTCAACCATACTACATGTGTTCTTTTTTTGAAGTGGAAACCTATGGGACTGTGAAATTTTAGGCTAATTTACTAGATAAATTCTCTGTAGGTCTCCTAGTTTAGTCTTCTGCTCTAAGTAGGGCTAATTAAATTAAGGCACTATGGATCTTGTCCAATGTTTGTTTCTCCTGTCTCCAAGTATGAAGACTTCACAATTTCTCTAACCTTCTGTCCTAGTGCTTTGTTATCCTCCAGATGAAAAATATTTTCTTTGTTAAAAAATTTGTATATTTCTTTGTTAAAAAGTTTGTATTAAAACTTTTCATCCTGTAAGCACCACGTATAAACAGCGAGGGTGGAAGTTAGTCTAGCCTATGCTGTAAGGCCTGTGATATCTTTTAATAGGGCCTCTTCCAGACTGGGTTCAATGGGCATGCGTGAAAGTGGGATCTCTCACTTCTGTTTCTTTGGGTGTCTAGTTACCAAGTACTGAGCTCAAGAGAAAAAACTCTGTTTAGGTGACAAAGCAGAAATATTCAGGACTCTCTACTATGCTTGCTATTATGTATGCTATTTCCCTTCTGCCTTTAATGTCCCTAGTTCTGATATGGGGGAAGAACCCCTTCTCCTGAAAGTGTTTGGGAATTTAATAAATGCTCCTTACTCACATTATTGCTTGACTTGGTCAGTAACAGAACAATCCAAAGCAGATGTCCTTTCCTGCCTTACGGACAAAGGTTCCTGATTCCCAAGCTTGGGGACATACATCAGACTGAAAAGCATGTGTTTTCTAATAATACGTGTTATTTAAAACGTTTTCCCACTTCTCTTATGTAAGGGAATGGGGAGTAATTAGAGGTACCTAGGACGTGATTGTTAACGCTGAGCTGTTATGTCATGAGTGCTCATTTGGACTGCACGGGGTATGATACTGAATAAGAGTGATGGTCAGTCTGAGCAGCACTGCAGTAGGCGAAGGTCTGCAGGGATCTGTAAGTGGATCCTTTATGTGTGAAGATCTCACTGAGCAATTACCATCTTATGCATCATTCCTGAGTACATCTAAGGTAATGGTCCAGATGCTGCTGTTTTCTGCTGTGAAAAGACCAAGTCCCTTTGCCTCTCTCCTTACTGCAACTGGACAGTCAAACTTTGCAAGAAGTTTTTTCTTTTCTCCCCTCCAATTTCTGGTCAGGCAGCAAGATACCAGACGTGAGCTGTTACTGTATGCTGTGGAGCTGAACCAGGTGTCTGGATTACATAACTTGTCCCTCCGCTAGTCTTCTCCCTCAAACTAGGAGAGAATATGTGAGGCGTGACTCTTAGGCTTCCTTGAGTCCATGTGAGGAGTAACATATGTACTTAGGCACTTAGGGACACGGTTTAGCAGGCATGGTGTTGAAGGTTTATATTTGGACCCAACGATCATAAAGGTCTCTTCCAACCATTATGTTTTTATGTATGTTATCTCTTTGCTTTGTGTGTTGCTTTCTCTTCAGGTGATTTTTCCTCTATCAGGGTACTGCGACTGTCTCCTGACATCAGTGCACATCCCAAAGCACAACCACCAATGGCTTCCCTGAGTCAACTGGAGGTCCTTACCGTAGACACCGCTTGTGCCATTTGTATGGACTACCTGCAGGACCCTGTTATGATTCCTTGTGGCCACAGCTTTTGTAGAGCCTGTATCACCCAATACTGGAAGCCGGTGGTTAAAGACTTTAGCTGCCCGACGTGTCGGCATGTTTGTGCTCAGCAAATCATGTACCCCAACCGGCAGCTGGCCAGCATAGTAGAGGCAGCCAGGCAGTTGCCTTTTGTCAAGGGAAAGATACAAGAGGAGGAGATCTGCTACAAGCATCATGAGGCCATCAATCTCTTCTGCAAGGAGGACCAGGAAGCCTTGTGTGTTGTTTGTGCAGTCTCCCATGGCCATCTCTATCACACAGTAGGGCCCCTAGATGGAGTCCTCAAAAACTACAAGGTAAGCAAATGGGATCTTCCAGAAACACTGCTAGAAAGTATTTCCTTTACAGGGTTTGAGATACCTGGTGGTCCAAACAAGTGCAGGGTCCTGCACCTGGAGAGGAATAAGCCCAGGCATCAGAACAGAGTAGGGGTTGACCTGCTGCAAAGCAGCTCTGTGGAGAATTTGGGAGTTCTGTTTGAAAACAAGTTAACTATGAGCCAGTAATGTGTCCTTGTAGCCCAGAAAGCCAATGGGATTGCGGCGTGCATTAGGAGGAGCGTTGCCCACAGGTGGAGGGAGATGATCATGCCCTCTATTCACCTCTGGTGAGGCCACACCTAGAATATCTTGTGCAGTTCTGGGCTCCCAAGTGGATGTGGAACTTCTGGCCAACATTTCATTTCTATGGTCCAGTAATGAAACTAGAAACTCTTCATTACATCAAGCAGGAACAGGAACTAAGGCAGCTGTATGAATATATGTGGAAAGACACTCATATAAGTATATTTCCACATATTCATCGACAACTTGAGATGACACCATACAAAACTGTAGTAGATTCAGACACTAGAACCGTGTTACTGCTCAGTGGTTCTCCAGCTTGACGCTGATGAAACATTCCAGCAGCTCTGTGATATGAGGTTCACCCTCTGAGGATACCTAAACTAATTAAGCTAGCTTTGTTGATTACTAGAATTGTTTGACACATGTACCTGTTCATTTCACCCTGCAGTAGATGCATGGTCAGTTGATTACTCCTGTAATTGTACTGGGAATTCAGACATCCAATTCATGTAAATGTAGTTGTTTTAATCCTGGACAGAATCCAAACAATGACATCTGCACAAGTTATATCCAAAATGCCAGATGCATTTTTCAGGTCCATTTTTGGGAATCACAGCTTAAGATTCAGTTTTAGTCATGTTCAGAGGTGTATTAGAGCAAAATTTCCAATGTTCCACTGAATAATTCTTGCTGTTTCATATCTGAGGGTTGAATCAAAAATCTCTTTGATTCAGACATATAGTGGGTTTCCGGGTGATTGACTCCCCAGAGGGAAAAAAATACAGTGTAGAACTGTCTTTCTTTGACTCCTTGTCTGTACTTCTAGCTGCTGTTCACAGGTTAAAATTTGAGGGCAGAGGTATATTATAACTTGTATTGCTGCTGTATGCACAGCTCTTCAGAACTGTGTTAACTTCAAAAAGTATATAGTGCATGACGTAAGCTATTCAGCTTGAAGGTTACTGAATTTTTCAGGTTGCTGAAATTCATAATTGACACCCCGTGACAACAAAATGCATGAAGTGACATGTCAGATCCATTGGAATATCATTCTCTAATGGTATAAACCAAGCCTTATAGTCCAAGGGTTGGTTCAACATGTGATCCCTTGGACCATTTTGTCTGAGTAGAATCTCTTGCTCTTCAGGATAAGCTACAAGCTTGCTTGGAGGACCTGGGCCGGAAAGCAAAGGATTTGAAGGAACATTTATCCATGGAGGAGAAAAAGCCCAAGGAGTTGAGAGTAAGTAGAGTGAAGAATGGGAAGAGCTCGGAGGAGTGGGGTAGGAACATTTTCTGTAGGCCCACCCAGCTGGTATGAACTGGAGTGGTGAAGTAGATTTAGAGAAGTTGTCAAGAGGGGCTTTTTTCCTTCCCTGAGGTTGTTGACTCAGATCAGTCTATAGCTATGAGATACTCTATAATATCCCAGTGAATTCTCTGCCTGACAGGAGTTAGTGCGCAACTGTCATAAGCGCATCACCTGTGACTTTAAAGAGCTGCAGTCCTTCCTGGAGCAAGAGAAAGACCAGCAGTTGCATTGCCTGAGAGCAGAAGAGACTGAGATCTTGGGGAGGCTGAAGACCACCAGAGCGCATCTCTCGGAGCAGTGCTGCTCTCTCAACACCCTCATGGTGGACATGGAGAGATGCCTGGAGTCCAGAGCAGGGGTGCTCAAGGTATGTATGATGGGGCTTTTTTATCACCCATGTGTGGATCACATATTTTAAAGAAACTCCTCTTGCAGTTCATTTTTCTGGGTATTGAAGCTATACCTTGCATTTTTGGAGGTAACTGTTAATCTGTATGGCTCAAAGTCATCTGTAAGTCGTCAAAATGACTTTAATCTGTTGTGATGAGGAAAAGGCTGAGTTTTAATGTGGTCACAGTAAAGCAAGACTTTATATACAAAAGGTAAAAATGTAAGGTATGCATCACCATCATCATCTAGATAAGTCGCACCCAAGTGCTGCCTTTCTTTCCATTCCTCAACAGAATAATTGGTAAAATTAATGACATCTGGGTTAGAACAAAAACCCAGGACTAAAGGTAAGAAGATTACTGGGAATGCAGGCACACTCTAAAATATTTAGGTTGATGGGAGGGTTCTTTGGTGCAATTTGACTTACTGCCTTTCCTCTTCTTTTCCAGGACATGCAAAGCCTCTTGCAGAGGTGAGGTGTCCTACTATTCTTTCTATTTGGGAGTTGGGGAGAAGATGGGATAGGGAAGAAGCCAGTAGTAGTTGAAGATGCAATTGCCTGGTAGGACTGCTGATTGCCTCTGGGATTGATATCCTATAGCACTATAACAGAATGATACACCTGGAAAATAAAACCTGCAATACATGTGTTCTGATCTGTCCGTTGCCTTTTCTCAAACCACAATAATTATACAGATTCTGAACCTATTTCTGAATTGTCAGCTTCTTTCCCTTAAAATTTCCTGTTGTGGTTTCTCAAGGAGAATACAGACTTTCAGTAAGCTTCCACCATTTCAACCTTAGCAGAGCAATACTTTCTAGAAGCAACTCTTACATTTTGTATTAGGGAATGGTATCTTCTAGGCATGGTTGTGTGGGGTGTTTTTTGGGGTTTTTGTTTGTTTGTTTGTTTGCTTTTGGTTTTGTTTAACTAGATAAGGACCGCCTTTTTTTCCCCCTAGATATGAAACTTTTAAGAATCTGGAGTTGCCTTCTGTCTCTGTGGAGCTGAAGAGGTCAATGGCCTATTTCCCTAGGCCATTATTTCACCTTAAGAAGATGCTGAAGAAGTACACAGGTAATTAAGTTATATAAAGGAGAACCAGGTCTGGGACTCGAGTCCTGTCCTTGGCTCCAAAAAGTGTCTTCTGTTTGGTGGTGAATTCACCTGTACGCCCAGGCCTGGCATTTAAAATGTTGAAGAGACTAAACTTGACTCTACTTTTAGATGGTTGTCTTGTTGGTCACCCCAGTAAATGGGCTTGAAGATATTTTTGTGGGCCTCTTTGTGGTTGAAAGTCTGTTATATTAGTGCATGTGCTTAACAGTACCCCTGTCATTCTGCCAAAGAGCAGAAGGGACCCCTCATCCCAGCATTATTGTTAGAGTGGGGCTGGAGAGGTGAAGCAGGTGATAGTATAGACTAATGTAGACCAGCAAAGGAAGGAAACTGAAAAGTAACTTGAGGAGAAAGGCAGCATAGCATAGAGCTAAGATGGTTTGGGGTAGAGACTCTGAGAAAGCAACTCAAGCCTGTGGTTCTGGTGAGGATATGGGGTATGGAGGTGTCTCAGATCTGCAGCTGCCTTGTGAGTGGACAAATGTCTATGTAATTGCTCTTCTCCAGTTGGTTTCTCCGGGGTGAGGTGTGAGAATCCATGCCTCCCTCCACCTCGGTTTTCCCTGCTTTCTTATAGTCTCTGCTCTGCCACAGGAGATGTGACTCTGGACCCTCTGACAGCTCATCCCAATTTGGTGCTCTCGGAGAATCTGAAGAGCGTTTATTTCATCGACATCCCCCAGGAGCTGCCACACAGTTCTCGGCGTTTCACTACATACCCCTGTGTGCTGGGATCATCTACCTACTCATCTGGCCGCCACTACTGGGAGGTGGAAGTAGGGAACAAAACCCACTGGGCTCTGGGGGTCTGTTACGAGTCTGCCAGTTCCACTGTACAAGAGCCCAAGCAGGAGATGGGCTTTTGGAGGGTGCGTCTATGGAATGAACAATATGTGGCCATGACCACCCCCTTTACCCCACTGCTGCTCAACGTTAAACCCAAGCGTGTTGGAATCTTCCTCGATTATGAAGCTGGGAAAGTCTCCTTTTATAACATGACTAACTGCTCTCATATCTACACCTTCGATGTCATCTTTGCTGAGGCAGTCTGTCCCCTCTTCTATCCAGGCATATGCATAGGTGATGTTAATGCTGACCCACTGAGTATATGCGAGCCCTCCGACTGGTACTAATGGTTTTGTTGCTCCTTTTCTAATAGATACAATATGCAATAGAAAAAAATGCTGATGGGGTGTCCAAAAGGAAATCCTGAGCAAACCTCTGGTCCAAATCCCGTTTTCAGCAACAAGAAGCCCTGGATTTACAAGGAAACTAAGTATGCTTGCTTCTCCCCATGTTAGACCTCTGCAGCTCCCCATAATCTCTAGCAGCTTCTGGAACCTTGTAGAGCAGTTAAGATAACCCTAGAAGGGTGCTCAAGTCTACATTGCTTTTTGTGTGTGTGTGCATTTTTAAATTCCAGACTAATTGGCAGTCTGTGTTGATGAATGCCTTATGATTTGCCAGATGACTTTGAAATAAATGACTATTTTGGGAAAGTAGTTCCTACCGTCATAATTCATAGAATCACAAGAAATGGAAACATGTACCTGACCTCTTAATAAGCAAGCAATTCCTTTCCTATTTATGATCTTTTGGCTAGTTTCAGAAATTAAACATGATTGACCTGTCCAACTTTTATGGACCAGAATCTAGGGATCAAACTTCTATCAGTAGAGAGACACAAATGGATTTTTTTTTTTTTTTGATGTTGTCTGCTGATAGCATCCTCAGGATGATTGGAAAGCCCCCTGCAATGCGCTTAGCTGCCATTTAAGATTTTCCTTTTTTTTTTTTTTTTTTTTCTCAAATGATGCATTTGTTTAAGCCGTCAGCCTGAGGTGTGGAGCCTATCAACTCTGATTTGGATGTTAGAGTCTAAACTAGAGATGAAAAATACCTTTAGATGGTGATTCATTGTTGGATAATTATCTTAATATACAGATTATAATTATTAAATAGAGTGGATATAAATAAAGTTTTTAGAGACATCTGAACTCTATTATGCTATGAATAGAGAAAATATTTCCATATTATTCAGATGGTCTAGTTCACAAATACCAAGAGATTCCTTCCATTTAGATAGGTGGTAAACGTTGTCAATCAGTGCACAGTGAGTTGGTACCAGCAGCAGTGATCCCATTGCCTCAGTTTGTTAGTGAATACTACATTGGTACAAAAAAGGTAAGAAGGAGTATTCCAGATGCCAATACAGCCTATTCTTTCCAAAAACGACAAGCATAATACGACTCACATTCAAATGAATCAGTGAAAACTATCAATGAGGAGCCACTCCAAACTGTGATCTGTAGTTGTCCTGGGAGGAGAGAGGAGAGGGAAAGAGATACACAGATATAGATGCAGTTCTATATTATTTACATAGTGGCAGTCGTACCTGATCTGTTCTGAAGACAATGCCCTGCTCTTCTTTTATTTAACTGTATGTAGGAATTTCCTAGCTTGGCGAAATTGCACCCCCATGTATGGTCTCAATGCTCTTTCTCAGTTGATAGAAAAGTTATTAGGATGGTTCAGCTCATCTGTCCCATGAGAAATATTTACTTTGGGCTAGGATGAATGCCAGTTCCCTGATTTCTGTTCGCCTGCTGCACAGAGAGCTGCACATAAAGCCATGATACAGATGCAAATGCCTTTGGATAGTAACAGACAATCATGCTCTTTAATAGCATTATTAGCTGTTTAATAGCATTATAATGCTGTTGCAGTATAATTTAAAAAGGGCAGAAAATGCATTATAAACCCACTGTCAGTATGACCCACAGCTGAGGGTGAACAAAACTTCAAACACTTTAAAACTTTACTATTAGAAATGAACATTCACGGGCAATGAGAGTTGAGTTCCAGCAGGAAACAATCCTTAGCTTAGGCTTTATAGAAAAGCAGAAACCACAGAAAAAGGCCACTACCAAACATATCCTTGATGTTTAGGTCCATCTCTAGGCATGAGTTTTTATCATCCCAGCACAGAGATGTAGTTGAGATCCACTCAGATTTATAATCACAACATACACGCAGGAGTTTGCAGAGCACTCCCTTTAATGGAGTGAGTCCAGTCAAGGGTCATAAAACAAGTCTTTCACAAGGGAAAGCAGAGGACTGTTTAGCCAAGAGAAAAGAAGGCTCATGGCAGGGGGTCTTATAACAATAAGATTTTATAACAATAAGTCAATAAATACGTGATGTGAAGGTTCAAAGAAGATGGAGTCAGACTCTTCCCAGTGGTGCCCAGGGACAGGAAAAAAAAAGGCAATCGTCACAAGCTGAAACTCAGGGAATTCCAATTGAACTGAAGAAGCTTCAAGTATGATTGAACGCTAGGACAGATTGTCCAAAGAGGATGCAGAGTCTCTGTCATTAGACATATTCGACACGTAATTGAACATGGTCCTAGGAATTCTGCCCTAGCTGCCGCTACTTGAGGACTGGACCAGATATTTTCCAGGGCTCTCTTCCAACTTCAACTATTCTGTGATTCTTTACGCACCCGTTTCCACAGTTTTGTCAACCACATCCTCACTTCCTCCTGGAAGGAATCTCTGTTTCTTTCCATGGGCTTGTACTGACCTAAAGCACGCTCTGTAAACCTACCTTCAGTACTGGCAATGTAGAGAAAGACTGAGGTGTACCTGTGAAATATTCACTGAATCCTTGTGATTGCAAAGTCTTCTTGCCTCTGCCCAGGGCAGAAAAGCAGTCTTGGAAGAGCAGCTTATTCATAGCCTTCAATGCAGTTCACATCTCAATTTATGGGAGCTGATTTCCAGCCTCACAGGCCAGTTGTGAGATGCATGGTGGACACTATGACCTGGTGTGTCTACTCACGCCGTGGATATGACAGCTGTCTTCTTGGCATGCCTGGTAGAAACATGCCTGGATTTCTGACCTTAAGTGATGGCAAAGGAGCTTTTCTTCAAGTGAATCTTACACAAAGGGTCTGCTCTTTCACAGGAGTAATATGGTCGAATATGGTTCTGCTACAGAAGAATGTGCGTCTTTGTGTGCTATAGTATCTCTTCCTCTCATTCACACTCTGTAAGGCCATGTATCTAAGTTTCCTCTGTGCTCAGTGGAGGAAAATCTACCAGCTTATCTGCTGTTATGAAAATGAGGTTAGTCATGCCATCCAGTTGACCTCCTAGAGGTGCACACCTTTTAACTGTAAAGGAAGCAGAGGCAGGGAATTTTGATCCCCGCATCTCAATTTTAAATGACTAAAGTTAGAGGAGATGAGTCCACCACTTGACAGGGAGAAAATATAAATTGCAGGACCTACCCAATTGCTTAGGATCCAGAGAAGACAGCTGGGAGAGATGTTCTCATCTTGTTAAAGCAGTTCGAACCTGCCTGATCATTCTCCTTAGTGTATTTTTAACTTCCTTATTCCTCAGACTGTAGATCATGGGGTTTAATAAGGGTGTTAAGATCCCATAAAGCATGGAAACGATCCTGTCCTGCTTGGGTGAATAGCTGGAGGAAGTCCGTACATACGTGCAAATGGTGGTCCCATAGAAAAGGCATACCACTGTCAAGTGAGAGCCACAAGTGGAGAAGGCTTTGTGCCTGCTCTCAGCCGAGTTTATGCACAGGGTGGTCAAGAAGATATAGATGTATGAGATCAGCGTGACCAGAAAGGCACTGCTTCCAAGGACCCCAGTAACTGTGAGAATCACCAGTTCCCCGATATAAGGAGGAGAGCAGGAGAGGGCCAGCACAGGGGGGATGTCACAGTAATATTGGTCAACTTTATTGGAATCACAGAAAAAGAGGGTAAAAATGAAAGACGTGTGCAACAGAGAATTAAAAAATCCTGCTATCCAGGTACCAATGACCAAGTGAGCACACAGTTTCATGTTCACAATATTCATATACTGCAACGGATAGCATATTGCAACGTAACGGTCGTATGCCATCACAGCCAGGAGGAAAATCTCTGTGCCCACAACATCAATGAGGAAGAACAGCTGGACCATGCAGCCAGTGAATGAGATTACCTTGTTCTCAAACAGCAAGGCCTCCAGCATCTTTGGTACAGTTATAGTGGGGCATAAGATATCCAGGAGAGAGAGGTTGCAGAGAAAGAAGTACATGGGGTTGTGCAGGCGAGTATCCGTGCTGATGGCAACAAGGATTGTAATGTTGCCTGCCAGGGTGGCCAAATAGATGAGCAAAAACAGCACAAAGAGAAGGAAACGTACCTCTGGAGCATCGGAGAGACCTACAAAAATAAATTCAGATACTGTTGACACGTTGATCCTCTCCATCTTACCTTTCGTTGTGGAAATGATTTCAAAGACGTACCTGGAACAAGAAGCAGTAACTTTGTCAAAAGTACATCCCTCTTTCAAAAAGCCTGACTTGTTTTTTGTCCACTCAGTTGTTCAAAAACACTCATAGATTTCCCTCACCTCACTCAAAAATCTAAACTTTACTCTGATATATCTAATGCAACAGGCAAAAAGTAGGCATCAAGGATACAGTGATTAGTCAAGAAACTTCATTTTGTGCAATTCATCTTCTCAGACTTTGGAAAGGTGAAGAGTTGAAGACCCTTTAAGCTCATCTCGAACCACTGTCTCTCTCTTTAAAGTATTTGCAGATACGTTCTTTCTGTTTGTGTTAAATATATGTCCTAGCCCAGCAGTTTTCAGTAAGACTGTTAAGAATAGTCGGAGATAAGTTTAATCCTGTCTCAATTCAATACAACGAAAGCAGAGGTGAATTTATCAAAGCCCTTAGAATATAAGTTGAAGGGGAGAGCTACTTACAAACTTCACCTGCTTAATGGAAGATTGTAAAAAAGAAATTAGACTCTTTAAAGATGCATAGAGAAAGGGCAACAAGAGGCAACAGAAACAATCTACAAAGGAAATTCCAACTAAAAATAAGGAAAATTAAATTCACGAGAGTGCTGCACCAGTGGAAGAAGTGCCCAGAGAGGTGGTGGCCTCTTCATCCTTGGAGCTGTTCCAAACTTAGATAAAGGCCCTGAGCAACTCAATATGTCTGTAGCCCTACTCTAAACAAGGTGAGTTCAATACAAACCTCTAGATGTCATTTCAACTTAAATTATTTAATGATGCTACTATTGTCAAAGGACAAAATATTGTCTCTAGCTGAAACTAGAGACTGTTTTTTTAGGTGAAATAATTCCAGCACAGAGGAATACCACTCCCAGTAGTTACTGGGATGTATGGTATACACAGAATGCATTTTGTTCTTTCAGTTTTATCTGATGAGATCTAAAAAATGGAATATAATCTAGTAGCTGGTAAAAGACTTCTATATCTAAATCTACAAATTTTGCACTGTAGACTTCCATAACAGCATTATTACTTTTAGGATCTATTCAGAAATATGTATTTTTCCCCCTCTCCCAGTGCATAGCAGTTTAGGCAGACTTGGCATTGACATACCTTTCCAAATACCTTGCATTACTGTATTAAACAATAACTCAGTCCTTGCAGGAATGACTTGCACACTGGTCCCATAATGAGAGCTAGCAAGAATATTCTAGCTGAATCTTGTTTAGGAAATTCTTTACTGTCAACCATTATAGCAATTCACGAGCAGCCAAATCATTTGCACTCTTCAGCCAACACCCAAGGAACACAGGGGAAAAACATCACAACCTTATTTTCAAAACTGGATCACAACGATTATTTGGTGTAAATAACATAGTACGTTGTTCCTTGTGAGAGAGAAAAATAAACAACATAAAATAGATAACCATGATACCAAATCTAAAACAACCTGATCTCTTGCTTCGTTCTCATAGAATCTTATTTCCAGCTTGAAAAGGACTAAGGTCAGACCTTAGAATATCATTAGAAATGTTTCAGTCAGCACTAACACATGGTGCTTTAAACCACAGCGTCATGTATTCTTAAAATGGGTAAGTTATCGAGGTGAAATACAGTGGAAAATTATCACAGAAACACTCACTGCTGCAAAGAAGTTCATTACAGGTAATACACACTGATCTGTATCTCCAGGAAATGTAGCTGTCTTTTTCTTTCCATATCTGAAAAGAGTATCTTCATATGATGGAAAAAAACTATTTCAATATTGACTTAGGAAACACCAATCTGTTAAGCAAGTGGCCAATCCAATTTTGGCACCGTAGGTATATTCATGGAGACATTCGTAAGTGTTGGCAAAACTGCTTGCTTGATTGTGAGAGAAAATGTCTTCATATTTTACCGAGGTTCCATAAATATGTGCTGAGGATAGTGTCTGGGGAGGACTGTCTCTGAGGCTTTCTTGGATGCTATCTTTACTGGGCATGGTAGGCTTCTTCAGAATATTCTCAAGAGACCAAGGCAAGCTAGAAATGTGGTAAAAGTAGGTCATCATCTTGAATATTTTGATTACTATGACTTTCATATTCTAGGACTGTCTACAGGTGGTTTGGAACCTATATCTACTTGCAGGAAAAGAGAATAGATGTTGTCTTCCTCGTTAGGTCCTACAACTCTGCCTTATGGGCCCTTCCATGTTACTGGAGTTTTATATCTCAAGAGACTCCATCATTTTAGATGACTTATTTACAGTAAACTGAAGAAGGCTTAAGAAGACTTGATGCTTCTTTAAACCATTTTTTTTAAACCATTTTTTCTATTCATGTAGAAGTCTGAAATCAATCACTTACACAGATTAGACCAAAATAAATGTGACTTGAGCTCCTCATCAAAAGAACATACCTTAAGGAAGGGGAGAGGTAGCACATACATTCAGAATCTCTATGCGGAGTAAAGGACATACCCTAAATAACTATTGTAGAAGTGTTGTAATGGCTTTTCCAGCACCGTTAGCATAGTATCCTCTAAACTCCTTCTGTGCTGATTTTATTACTGGACAA
>JAVCKT010001839.1:0-16120 GCA_032273925.1 Rhynchotus rufescens
TTTTTTTTTTTTTTTTTTTTTTTTTTTTTTTTTTTAAGAGGAAATGTTTAATTGTGGACCATGTAATATAAGCCATTTTATTAAAAATATGATTGCCTTTGTAATGGTTAGAACTTTTTCATCATTAGTCAAAACTACAATGATACAACAGTGACCTAATTCTCCCTTTGCCCACCTTCTTGTCTCCTGCATTTAAAGCTCTGGCTCCTCCAGAGAACAGAAAAAAACAATTACTAATGACAAAAAAATTCTCACACTATTTAATACTCCATCTTCAACCAGGTACTAAAGTATCTCTCTCTCTTTTCCTTAGTTTTACTTTTAGATGCCCTGCATAGACACAACTTAGGAAGGCTGAGCAATGCTGTTGGGTACACTCCCAATGCACTCAAATACAAGGTTGACTCCATATTTTCCATTCTCTTTGGATTCAAATACCAGCATCTCAAATTCTGATGCCCCATAATTTAAATATTTTGCTCCCTTCCTGTCATTAGAGCTGTCCAAACTCCCTAACAGTTGCAGCTGCAACTGAACTGTAAAATTAGGGTTTGGTTTTCAGTGAACAAATGTTTGGACTTGGGATTCTGGCTCATATTTAGTAATTAAGAATGTGCATTTGAGCTGACAAGATAATATGACTTCTGTGTAACTCACAGCAGGAGTTTTGATCCCATGTTAGTGTTCAACATATGTTTTTTTATACATTACATTAATGCGGCGGTAGTGTACTGTAATGTGTAGTCAAAACACATTTTTGAATCTTCTGTTTTTTCCTTAAAGAAAAAAGACTTTTCTTATTTTAATAAAGCTTGGTATGCCAGCTAGCAAATGAATCTTGCAGGTGAGGACGAAGAGTGATAGCTGTTTTCATTGGCTGTTTCATGAACAACAAAACTCACCAAATACACATTCCCTATAAATGCAATTCTCTTCCTGAGGAAAATGAAGGCAGACCCTATGGGTCGTCCTTCACCTCTTTACCTGATGCATTCAAGTATCTGGAGACATGCAGAGATGAAGATGTGAGAGGGGACAGGGGACCCAGCAACGCTTCTCAGACCAAGTTCCTGAAAACGCGCTCAGTGATTTGGGTAAATGCAGCCTCTTCCCACGGAACTCCTCAATTTTGGCACCACTTTGCTTGTCCCCCGGGTCTGGGACACAGACCTCATCCCCGAGGACCTCTGCTCTGCTCCGTGTTGAGTAATATTTGCAGCAGCAGCGCAGTTGACAGGACAGTTAGCAGGAATTATTTCAAAGATAAAATGGGAGCCGACCACCTCACTGAACTCGGCGGGAAGAAAATTCCCCCACAGGTTTCTAAAAGTGGGAAATAATTGCTTTTCTTCCTCTTTTTATTTATTTTTTTCATTTTACTATTATTGTCCATCAGGGCCAAGCCCTTCAAATCTTAAGGCACAAAATACAGAAGGGATTAGAATTTTCACTCATCCTGCCAAAGGAATATTACTTTTCCTGAGGTAAAAACCAGGTTAAAATACTAACATATAACTAGCACAGTCTCTGCAGTGGCATTTACTAAGGTACTTATTTAAAATATAAAGTACTTGCATAAAAATATAACATCTAGGATTAAAAAAAAAATCAGTTAATAAATTAATACTCACAGGGAGCAAAGCACCAAAATTGAAACCTGCTCCACAAACTCATTGCAACGGAATAGTGTGATCCCAACCTCAACCCTCGCTGAAGTTGTCTCCTATGCCACAGGAAAAATTCGAGGATTATTTCCCCCAAAGCCTGAACCTTATTAAATTCAATTTAGTCTGGCCTTTCCTAGCCGTTAGGGGGAAAATGATATATTTTTTCTCTGCAGGCTGGACTGCACTTAAATGCAACCAGGGATTCATGCAAAAACCATTCAAGACTAAGGCGAGCGCTTCGGGGCGGGAGGCAAAAATAACTCGAGCCGCTTCTGCAGCAAATTGTCAGCTGCTGCGTTGCTTCAGGATGGGTCAGAGCAGCCGCGAGCCAGATCCCGGCTTTGCCAACGAGTCACAACTTTATCAGGTCCTGCCTCTGGTTATTACTGCCAATGTGACCATCTCGTAACGAAGGAAATGCTAGTGCAGCGCTCGGCCTGTCGTGTCCTATCTACGGCGCGGGCCTCAGCCCGTGTCTGCAGGTGTTTCTCTGTATTGAATCTCCCTGGGGAATCTTCGGCTTCACAGCAAAAGCCGGCTGAAGTGAAAGTGATTTGATTTGGATCCTATTACAGGCACTTTACCTCTTCTATTTCCGTGATAATAGCAGATTGGAGTCGATTATGGTACCGGGAGGGAAGTTAATGTGTTGTCGAGAAACATTGGTAAAAGTGGCACAGGAAAAGGCGCATAAATAAAAGTTTAGAGAGAAGGAAAAACCATGGAAGCAAACCTGCCTAAGCAAGTGTTTCTCGGCTCCTACTGGAGTTCACTGAACGGCTTTGGATCTTTTTCTGTCTTTATTCCTGTTTTAAGAAATGAAGGATTTCTCCCTATTTTAGTTGTCACGCGTGCACGTGTTTAGCAGGATTCATCTCCTGCCCCACGCCAGCCCTGGACCCATCTGGGAGGCTCCACCACCCGAACTGAGCTGTGCCGAGGACCCAGTGTGTGCCCATCCTCTTGCTTTGTGTTCCCCAGCGCCTAAAAGTTGGCCAGCCTCGACTAAAGCACCTCCGAGAACCACAGAAACCCTGGCTGCGCTTGAAAGAGGCACTTTATGTCCGCGCACAAAAGAGAAGAAAAACATTGATAAATTTCCAAGAACTCCTGCTAGGTGACAGAGTAGCGTTTGTAAGATGCCCTTCAGTGCTCCTTCGGCTTCAGTGCTGAAACCTTTGTGGTGGCGGCGGCGACGCTTCGGATGGAAGCGATACCGGGTTAGAAAAACACGCGACATCAAACAAGACGGGGCTAATAAGATGGAGCAATCAGGTTTCGCTCTGATTTCAGACCGCGCTGACAAATTTTGCGCGTCTCACCCGCACTCTTGATCATATTTATATGGCAAGGTGGGGGGGAAAAAAAAAGGAATAACTGAAATTCCGGCTTTTGTTCAAAGACTTTTCCAAGCCAGAGACACAAAGAATTACAGAAATGCAAACGGTGCTGATGAACTGGCACAGGGCAACATAGCCTGGATGCAGGGGGAGCTTTGGCAAGGAGGGTACGGAAAGTGGAGGCGGCAAATTAGGGAAGATAACTACAAAATATTCCTTTTCCAGAGATTTTCCACCTCAGCCCTATCACCTTTTTCATCCATCCCGTTCTAATGAAATAGTCAGTCCTTCTCCCTGTCTCATCTCCAGCTCCCGTTTCCATCTTTTGGCTCTGCTTACGTTCACAATTAACTCCCATTATGCCAAAAAATATTTTTCTACTGCTATTGCTTTCAAAAAGGTGAGAAAAAATAGTACTTTTTATCCCAAGTGCGATTTGGAGTTATACCTGTCCAAAAAAGCTTGCCTGATAAATAATAAGCAAAATAAACAACAATCCCACTAGGGTTATTTAAAAAAAAAAAAAAGGCAAAATCTCCTTTGCACTTTTTTTTAAGGTCACTATTTTCACATGTGAATTTCCTTTAGTAGACCTTTGTTTGGGCATTGCTGAATGGGTCTAGCAAAAGAGCACAGTTTACTCATGTAGGAGGATGGTGCAGAAATATGTTAGCAGCCCTGTATTCTGTATTCATGTATTCATTCATGAGTCCTGATATTCCTTACTCCTCCTAATTTAGGATATGCAGGAAATCCACAGATTCTATATTTAGATATCTTTATCAGAGCTAAATACATTGTCTAAGCACATACCTGTATTCTGAAATTTTGCACATCTGTTTACACTTTTGCATATCAGGACAGCACACAGCCCTGCCCTTCTTGCTGCAATGTTTTACACCCACTTATACCTACAAAATTTTGAAACAAAATATAATTCTAAATCACTTTGATACCCAAGGACTGCACCACCACCATGATCAAGCCTACAAAACAGAGACCAATCTGCAAAATGTTTTGGTATCACTAGGTCTGATAGATGCTTCAGCTAAAAAGATACTGCTCAGCTGTTTACTGTGTGTCAGATAAAAGTGCATTAAATCAATGGAAGCTTCTTCACTGATTGTCACTGATGTTGAGGGGCTTTGCAACAGTGCCTGGGTTTCCATCTCTCCTTAGCTGTCTCTTTTTCTATTCCTTTTCTTCTTTTTTTAAACCCTTCTTCTTGTATTCAAAGATTCTTTGTTCCCCAGGCCCTCCACATTTCCCTTTTTCCTCTCCTTCGCATGTTCATTACTCTCCATCCCAGTACATCAGAAACATTACCAAGCTACCTGCTTGCCATATAAGCTGACGTACTGCACTAAGGATCACATCTGTTTGTTTTATTTATTATTGTAAAGGCAAACTCTACCTTGGAAATTGTGTACTGAAGTTCTACAGTCATTCCCTGTTGTCATCACTTGGAGGCAAAGACATCCACACAGAGGACACGGTGAAGCACACAGCCCCTGTGTCCTCTTATTCATCTCTTACCTGTCCTTATGGATATCATTCTCTTCAGTTCCAAACTACCACCATGTTTCCTGATATAGCCCTGGTGTGATTTTTTCCCCTATGATTCTAGGTTGCCCAAACCATTTTAATTTTAAGGAAAGTATAGGCAGATGACAACAGCAGCTCCTATAATTTCACAGAGTTCATACCCAACAGCATCAATATCTTATTGTCAGAGGCAGTCTTATGTGTGAGAAAGGCAGAGAGGATTTTTTTTTTCTTTTTTTATAATAATATGGAACAACATGTAGAAATTATGAGGAAGGCCTAGAGACTCTATATAAACCCAGGAGGAGAATAGGGAATGAGAAACTTTCATTCTAAGTTTACTGAGGAGTATATTTAGCAGAGAATAATTTTGGCTGTGACACAGAATCTTGCACAGAAAAAGAGGACTAAATTCTCTGTTTTTAATCCTGCTCCTGAAATGAGCTTTTTCATCTCCTATTTGTCTCCCAGGCTGAACAATCACGTTAAATATATACATGAGCACCGAGGGTCATTTTTAGCTTTCTGGGGGTCAGCACCAGAAACAACCCTTGTCTAGAAGGTCCAAATCGGTGCCTACACACAGCCCAGCACGTGTGGCTCTGCTTCCATGTCTCCAAACACAGGGACACTCCATCGCTTTGATGCATTTCCGAGCACTGTCCCTAACCAAACAAAGCTCTGCATCTGACTAGTTGTTCCAGGCAATTCATTTCCATAATTACTTTGGATTTTTCCCCTCAATAACACACAACGTATGAATCACTGTACTCTGTCTTAAAGTCATTATTAGCCAATTAGAACCCCAGGATTTGCATAATCACTCTTCAGTTATTTCTTGGTAATCACACTGTGATGTGCGATTACCAAACTCTGATTGGTGATTGTGCAGTGGATTATAAACTCTAAATTATTGAGGGCTTTGCAGCAATAAAGGAGCAACCTCAGCTGCTCCATTCCCTTTCAAGCTGGTATGAAAGAAAGAAAAAAAAAAAAAAGCAAGATGAGTAAAATTAGGCTGCTAGAATGATGGAAAAACAACGATTCTACTATTCTTTTGGTTCATGAGGCCGAAGGATGCATTTCTAGAGTCCAGTTCTGATACCAACAGAGGTGCAAAACTCTTGTGTGCTACACCCCTCATTTGTCTGCAGGTAAAACTGAGAGGAGAAAACGTCACACAAAATCGAGAATTAACGTAAGACTCCAGTGAAGCCAGTGTCGCATCCCTTGGATGAAACGTGGCTCTGGCCCAGAGGACACTGAGCTACCATCACCATACGCAAGGAAGGCCTCCATAACGGGAGTCAACCCATGGGAGTCAACCCAGAAGAGCAGATCTGATGAGACTTACATGGACAGAGAACAGGGCCTTTTTTCTGGGATATCTCCTTGCAATATGCTCCAGATGCTGTCACGCCAATTTGATCAGGAGCAAAAAACTACCCATGTGGATGATGAATCCTGTGACTAAGTAATAGCCCAAGTCAAGTGTGGATGTGACCGTTCTTTGGAAGACGGCAACGTAATGATTCTGCTCCAGGGTTTAGGGGGTTAAGTGGCTTGCCGGAAGACAAGTTAATGATGTGCTGCTGTATTCAATGAAGATTGATTGGGAATGGTATAAATGGGCGGTGGGCAAGGACAAAGATGCTTGTTTGGGGAATGAGGCAGTGGTGGGGAAGAGACAGCTTACAGCTGAAGGTAGCTGGTGGGTTGAGTTGAAAGAATAGTCTCCAAAACCATAGGGAGAGACATTTGAGGAGGAAGATTCCCTCATGTTTCATACTGTGAAGCACACGGGGAGCAGAACAGTCGTGACACGGAGCTACCGACAACATTTGCATTACCCAAGGCTGCCATGTCCTTAAACACAGAGGCAGCAGAACATGGTTTTGTAGCCTCCTTTGAGTTCTTCCCTACGTTTCAAGGCAGAACACTGATTAATTTGCATTAAAAACATACTTTAAACACAGAAGACTGGAATATGCAAGAATGCAATCAGAAGGGAAGAGGAGAAAGGTACAAAATCACAGTTATCTGAGAATATTCTGTAGCTTTGTGGCAAATAGAGAACATGAATATTTCAGAAAAAAAGGAGTGGAGCTTTATCACAGAGCTATTTGTTATCCAAGGGAAAGCACGTACCCAGGTCAGGGAAGCAATGCAGAGTTCACAAAAATGAGTTCAACAAGTTACTGACACAAATTCATAAGAAACATCATTAATATGATCTAGCCAAAGTGGAAGAGTTTTACACCTAATAAATTAATAGTTTAAGATACCTTTTAATGCAAGCTAATACTGCAGGATACTGCTATACCCATGACAAACACAAAAGCTTTGCCCAAGAAGTACCTAAGAAACCATCTGTAGAGTAAAAATAGTGACAATTTGGGTGTGATAAGACAACTAAAACTCTTCAGGCACACATGAGGAGTGCAATGGAAGGAAATCCCATGGCCTGGATACCACACAAAACAGGCAACTCTAATCTCTAGTCTTGTTAGCTTCATCTATTAAGTAAGCCTGGTGGTACAATAAAGCTACAACTTCCCTCAATGAATCTCATTATAGCACTCATTTGTTGTAATGGAAAGGGCACTTGCGCACAATAACTTGCAGTGGCTCACTTCAATCCACCCTTCCTTTCTGCATCCCTCCTTCTCTGCTACTATAAACAAAGGAATCCAAAATAGCCTATTTAATGGAGCATCCCCAGGTGTCATAGGTGTGTAGCAATTATCCAGTAGATTCCCATCATAATCATCTTGGTTGTCGGAAACCTCTAGTGGCCCCACGACTACAGTAATGAATTCTGCTAACTCCCAGATGCATCGTTTGGGTCTATGTGCTGTGATTTAGCAAGTCTCTGAAGTTCCAAAACGGGATCACAGCCAGGGAGGAAGTCGGTCAGACTTACTACAGGCTTACGCAGTGATGCTCAAGGGTCTCAGTATTTGGAATCATTTGATGACATGCAAGTTTAAATTTTCAGTTACAGAAAACTAAACAATAATTTTCTTCTATGGTGGCTGAAAGCAAATGACATCGGAAGCTGTGTACAATTTCCTAGTGTCATTTTCCCAGCCTTGCAGAAAGCCCAAAATGGTACTTTGTCAGAGTTAACAGTACTGTTCTTCCCAAGAGGGCGATATCCCTAAATCTGGGAGGTCTCCCTAGCTTCTGTTCCAACGCGTTCACTCCTGCAAAGCAGAAGAAGAAAGCAGTGTTCTGGATGCAACCCAGAAAAGTAGACAGAGTCACTACTAGAATTGCATAATAGGACATGTCCCTTCCCCAGCACTGTTTTTCTGCATGGGAAACGTCAGTAGAATTACTGACATTTCATGTGATGGTCACAACTGGGAAGCATCAGCAGGGCTTCTGCGTGGGCATGAGGCCAAGCAGCAGACCCATGAGAGGCAAACATTTGTGGTGCCTTCAGATGCAGGATTCCTCCAACGCAGCCTCCAGCATGGAGAGGCTTCTGTTCTGAGAGCTGCGATGGAAAAGGCCTGAAGCCTAATTCTGCTCTGTGAACTGCTCTGTGCAGCCAGACTGTGACCGCGCGCAGCACCGCTAGCGCGGAGGGAAGGTGATGCTTGACGGGTGTCCGACCAGGGCACTGCTCCAGAGGACACAACAGGGGCTACGTGAACCATCACCTCTGTAAGACACTGCCATAACCCCCAAATAAAAATATTTTCAGCTGAAATATTTTCCTGTTAAAACAGGCATGGTTTTGCAGTTTCGCACCCAACAGAAAAAAACACAAAACTAAAACCCCCACAAGGTCTAAGTAACAGGGAAACACAGAACTTGATATAGTCAAAAATTCAGTTTTATGTTGAAAAGCACTCATGACTGTCCCTAATTAGACTTTCTGTCTACCTTGGCACAGGATTGTTTATTTCTGGGTCCGTGCTTGGCCTAGAGAGCAAACCTGGTCCTAGTGCCTGCCAGAACTGATCCTGAGGGACCCCTCACTGTCCCTACCTCTAATCTCCATAGGGATATTCAGGCACACTTCAAAAAGGGACCACAATCCTGCACTACAACCTTTCACCTCTGGGTACATCTAATCGCATATTAGAAAAAATAAATCAGAAATACAATAATATGTTGTTGTTCTTTTACAAATGTTTGTACAGCACTAAAAGTGCTAATACAGTTTGCTCAGTTCAAACCAGGCTAACAGCAACGCTGCCTGCATCTCTAGGGCTCTCTGCTGCATGTCCCTTATTAGCTAATTTTCTCACATCAAGCTCATTTAAATCTATTTGTCCCAGACCACCCTCTTTAAAGAGAGGAGGATGGGATCTCTTGCTACTCAGGCTCCCATCCTATTTATGACTGAAGGTTTAAGGATGCTTTACAAAACTTTCTCAGTCTCCTCTTGTAATTCAAATCAATTGTAGCCATAAAACAAAAATTCTGGAATTTATATTCCTCCCCGCCCCGTGAAAAAAAAAATAAAAGGTTTAATTTGATAATTGAAGAAATAAAAGGTTCTTTTCAAACCTGACATTAAAAATCTCTAATAAAAATGGGGAAAATGAAGGTCTAGGATGACAGTCTTTATCAAAGTGTATATAGAGACATTATATGTTCCAGTAATTGTTTAGGCCGGTGAATTAATGAATCCCTGGCTGTAAGTCTCCATTTGAAATGATTTCAGTGGTGTCTGCTGCTCTGCTGCTTTGGAAAAGCCTGTTGTCTGAAGCTCTGGAGAAGGGCCTTGAACCCTGCCATTCAATCCCTTTCAGCCCATCAGCTGAGTCTAATTGCCAGAAAGCACACGAGACCCCTAAGCCTGATTGTTCCCCGACCTCCTTTGAGGTTCTGAGGCATGAAAAGCAAAAGGGAAAAAAAAAGCTCTCTTTTGATCTTCTGTTTCTTTCTCTCTCTCTCTCTCTCCCTCTCTCTCTTTTTTTTTTTCTGCCTACTCCTACTCTAAGAATGACACATTTCTTTATATGGCTTCTCCTTCTTATAAGGACAATAATTAATAAGGCCTTTATAAAATGAGGCTTGAATTGGTGTCACCTTCAAGGGTGGTCTGGGGCTCTGAAGTGAAACCCCCGGTGGGCTTAGGCATTGCATGGCCTTTGCACAGGTCAGGTTTAAATACCCTGACCTCAATTTTCACTCTCCTCCACTAATGAGCCGATTCACACATGGATACAAAATTATACGAGGGAAAAGACAAAAGGAGCAAGGTGTAGTTGACACCACATTGGCCAAATTTTATTATCATCTTTGTGTCGATGACATCACAGCTGTGGACATTGTCAAAGCGGTGAAATCGCTTTCTTCCCCCCTTTGCCTCGTCCCCCTCCACACTTCTTTTAGTCCCTCGCCATCAGCTTTATATAATTGCATGCACAAACTCGCCCTCTCTGCCTGTTCTTGGCTGGGGTGTCACGGAGCCGCGACGTTCGGTGGCCCCAGGACCAGTTGCTGGGCCCTTGCGTGGCCACGCGTGCAGAACCGGGCCGCGTTTCTCGAGGTTCTGCTTCGGTGCCTCCCTGTCAGGGCTTAGGAGCAGGCACCGCTATGGGCATCCCTTCTGCTTCACAGCCTTATCAGTCTGACATCACAAGTTAAAAAATAAAAATAATAATATTTTTAAAAAATCGCACCAGGGATGTTATGCATCCATTAAAAGGAAATTGTTGATGGTTGACATTGACTGAGTTGTCAAAGGCAGCAAGACAGGCGTTGCATAAGTTTCTCTATTAATGCAAAACGCTTAACAAGTTTATTAGAGAAGCAGCTAAAGGGGGAAAGAAGGCTGCTCTGACAGCCCCACCCGTGGGCTGTAAGCCTGTCAAATCCCACCGGGAGCGCGAGGGCAGCGTCTGGGTGAGGGCAGGATCAGCAGGAGGCACTCTTCCTCCGAGCCCGGGGATCCCACACCCCGCGCTGCCATAGCCCTATATAGGACGCTGCCTTAGGGCTAATTCACAAGCTTACGTTTCTGCGTGACACAGCTACAACGTGCTGTTGATAAGCTAAGAAACAAGTCCTGAGTATTTCCAGTAATTAAAAAAAAAAAGCCCATGCCACTTTTCTTTACCATAGGAAAGTGACTCCAGTGTTTCTCATCATGCAGTTACATTCTACCGCCCTTAATCCCTAAAATGGTTTCAAATAGTCGGTGTTTTCCTCGCGCCTTGTCCCGAGATGTTATGTGGTGTTGTAGTTAAACACTAACTCAACTCCTAAGAGGTGGGCTGCACGTCACTCAAGTCTGGATTAACTCCCATGCATTAATCTAGCTTTTTAGGGGTCCTGAAAGGCTGGTGAATGAACGTACGCAACATGCTGCAGACTCTGCACTGAGACACGCTGTCACCATAGGGCCCGTTTTGGAGGTCTTAGCTCTCACGCAAATCTCACAAACGAATTAACAACATTCTTATTACGAGCAAATAGGACTTTGAAAGCATTTGTTCATGAAACCTCATAATACGACTACAAGGTTGATAAACCCTTCTGTAAAATGCAGGCATTTCTAGACTCTAAACCAACAGGTATGCAACAAGGTACAGGAACGCTCCAAAAGCAATTACCCTTAAGAAGGAATTACGAAATAAAATGGATACACTTAATTTTTACTATTTTGTCATGCAGTGGCTTTCAAGGAAAACAAATCATCAAAATGCCATTATTTGTAATTTTTTTTTTTATTTGTAGTCTCTATCTTCCTTCTGCCTTTTTCTGATATGAATTAGTTTTGCAAGTGGAATGTCTAAGATGAAATATCCTAAAGGATGCCTAACTTTCACATATGCACATAGTAACCTAAAGACAAGCATTTCAAAATGCAAAAAACACACATTTTAGCACACGAAGCAATAAGAAGCAATTTTATCAAATCCCTTTCGACATGAAGAATTAAAAAAAACCCAAACACCACAGAGACAAAGAAACACTGAAACTAATATGTGAGAACAAATTTCCTGCCTCTACATGCAATATCTGTGGGTGCTGGTGCTGAAGGAGGAGAAAGCAACATGCAAATAGTGCAACCAATTTTACAAGATATAAGAGCTCCTTAGCAGCAATCAAAGGCATTTTGCACTTCAGCAGGGTAAGATAAATATATTTTCTTAGTAGTTAGTTTTTCTCCTTCAAATTATCTACATTAAGTACATTTGCAGGCAGACACTTCCCCTACCGTACTGCCAATGAACAACCAGAAGGAGCTAATAACCCTCTCTGGGTACATGCTGATGGAAGAATGAACACTGGAATAACCTGTTTTGGTCTCACAGGTAGCTTTTGTATGACAGCTAATCAAGGCTATAAGCAAAGAATGGATTAATTATTTCCTCATTCTTTTATCACTTTTTATTGACCTTCCAAAATGCTTGTGTATGTAAGAATACTTTCTAGGAAATTAATATTGCATCTTCAACACATGCATTCTTCTCAAAATGAGAAAAAAATAGGGTCTTCATTATTTTAAATGGAAGCAAAATAACAAAAAATGATATATTTACTACCTTTTTGACTAGAAATTCTATGGACCTGATCTTCAATTAATAGTATTAATAATTAAATTCAATTAATATAATTACATAAAGTAGTTATATTGAATAATGCCCAATTTTACTTGCTGAGGATCTGCCCATCTAAAATTATAAACGCAGTACGTTATATTAGAAACAACAACATAAACTGTTTCTGAGTTACTGAGGAGGGTAAGGGTATATCAATTCATCTGCCATTAGTCAGGTCCTGTGTTATGCGGTGCAAAGCTAAACTAAACTAACAAAGAGAAAATTAATTGAACATTTTTTAAGCAACAGAATAATTGCTCTTTAATTTGAGAGAAATGAAAGTCAAGCAATGCAGAAGTTAAGGTTTGCAGAATAACCATTTCTCCCCATACCCAGGACACAGAATGAATCAGAGTCTGCCTTTGTTCTTCTGCACCCTCGATTCCAGTTCCTCTCTGCTCAAATATATTACATTTCTCGGTATTCCCTGTAGTATACAGGAGAGCAAAATTAGGTCTTTTCCATACACAGGAGGAAGAAGTGAAGGCCAGTCTGAAAAGTCTGTCTTTAACATGCTTGATTTAAATTGGGCATTGTATCATTCTGGGGGAGAAGGAGTTTCCTAGCCACAATTGCTCAAATACAAAGAATATATAAGGCCACAGTTATGTTAGAGAATTAATTATTATCTTAGTCAGTTCTATTTCACATAGAACACATTATATACTGTGATCGGGTAAAGTATATATCATATTTTTAAAAATATTTCATAAATTTACTCAAAGAAATATCAAACAGCTTATAATTCCTTTACTATGTTTTATAGTTCTGGAGTCAAATGGGCTTTTGGTGAGTAAAGTACTATTGTAACAGCAGCAAAACTTGGCTGTATAAACATTCATAACAATATACTGAGTCTTAAGTATATTCAAAGATACCATGTATTATTATTTGTCAGAATGTACTTATTTACAAGCAAGCTAAGTTATGATAAAATTTATGAGACTTTCACTCCCCTAAACTTGTAAATTCTGTCCTTTTGGAGGAAGAAAGTATTTATTAAAACAGCCCGAATGAATGTCTGTCCAAGAGCAACGTTTCATTTTTACAGTGCACATTTCAGTTCCTGTTCTCCCCGTAAAGATAAAATCGGGGAGGAGAAAAAGCTGTATTTTTGAGGCCACCCGCAATGAGCAGAGCAAAGAGCACCCAGGCTTCTCCCTGGCTTCTGCGTGGAGCTGCTCACAGCCAACAGCCTCCAGGGAAGTCACTTAGACATGAAACTAATAGAGACATCTGCACATGCCTTCCTGCAGATGCCGTTCCAAAAGGGACACCTCGCCACCAACAGCCACTTTGACAATAACACATTCTAATAGGTGCCTTACCAATGCTGTAAGACCCAAATTACAAAGCACTGTCTGTGCAAATATTTCTTTAAATTTGATTTTTTTCATCCTGTATTCCATACAAGGCTAAAGAACGTAACTATAGCTTAGCAAAATATCACTAATTTTAAGAGTTTACAAGCACCAGAACTTTCTCATCAACTACTATCTGCCACAATTTCAGTCCCTTGGTGGCATCGCGCTGCTGAAAGAGGTTCCTCATCTCAGCAGCAACTACACTGCTCTTTTTTCTCACTACAGATTGTCCACACTGAGCTGCACTTATCCTTTTTGCCCCCAAACCTGCCCCAAGTTCTGAATTTTGCTGTAAAATTGCCGCCTCCCCAGCAGATCACCCACAACCTGCAGAGTTTAAACTTAACATATTCCCGCATGAGTTAAATTAGATCAAAAACACAGGAATTTCTATGCTCTGACATCATAGGGAGACTGGTAGGCTCTTGAGCTTCTGCCCCTGACTTTAGGTACCAAATACTGAAACTCTGTAAGTACAGTCGGCACAAGGACTCCGGCCAAAAGGTTTGCTCCCCCAATAATCTCATCTCCAGCTTTGGCATATAATAAAAAAGTCATTTCTTTCCCCTAACATTTCTAATTTCCAACAAAAGCCTGAATTTGGTCAAAAACTGTAGCTGTCTTTCAATATTGCAAAACACCTCATTTTATAATAAATCAGTTCTTCGATATTCTTGGTATTAAAAGTTTGTTCCTAAAGGGAGTCTTTGCTGAAAGTTGTTGCAAATAGAAAAAAAAAATCCTTTTTTAATGAGTTCAACAGAGGAGGAGCAAATGGAAACACCAAAAGGCAAATACACTTTTCTTTCAAACAATTACAGTATTATTTTATGTGAAATCTGTTCTGTAACAATGAGAGTAAATTAGTGAGTATTCTATTCAAAAGATACTGCAGGATGGATTAACATTTATGATCCAGAGTTCAGTGACTTGGATGTTTTCATTTTCTTTTTTTTATATTAATTGGATTTTCCAGTATACACTGAAGTGGTGAAATGCATTTAATCAATATGCTCTGGGACTAAATTAGCAAAGTACTAATTTTGTTGTGCAAGGTTATATTATGTATTGTACATTTTTAATCACAGCATTCTCCGTTTATTTCTCACTTGCGAATCTTATGATCCCGCTGTGCATAATGCAAAGAGAATAGAGTCAGACAAAGGCTCGTGAGTTTAAGTAGAGGGAGATAAAATGCTTTCAAAGGAGGGGGTTTATTGGCTTCTCATCTTAACCTGAACAGAACAACATGAAGTTGTTATACAGGAACTTGTCTGATAGCTTGCAAGACCTCATGCAGCACTCAAATTTTTATATATATATAATATATATATAATATATAAATATATAAATATATTTTATATATTTAATTATATATATAATATATATAATAATAATATATAAATATATAAAATATATTTTTATATATATATTTTTTTTTAAGAGATGCCTGGTGAAGAGATGTGCGTGTAGTTGTCCCTGGAAAGGGAAGTCTTGCTGGAGCAGGTGGACAGTCCGAGTGCCCCCAGCCTAGAGCTGGGAATGGGCAGTAAGGACAAGTCTTCAGCATGCCACCGTGGGGAGAAGAGCAAGACCGAACACCAGGAAGGATAGAAGAGGATGAACTGCAGGACGAGAGGCCAAGGTTCCTCAGCACGAACATCAGACTTGGGCACTATGGACCAGTACAGGTTTGATTTGGGTCAAGTGTGGCCAAAAGATCAGACCTCTGCAGAGCACATAATGCAGAGCTCAGTCAGCCTCGATGCTTCTGTGCTAGCTAGGACATAAAACCTGCCACTACAAAGCTACCGTGTTGTACCACTTGCCACCAGCACAGTGAATTTATACTGGGTCACTGTTTTGTGTTGCAGGGTTACGGCCTTTTTGACCCAATGCCAGGAGCCCCAAACCCAAATTAATTACCTGGTCTGAGTCATTCCCTGCCTGGAGGAGGGAGGCCGTGGCTTACAGCTGCCTGGAAAAATGCACCGTGGCCATTTAGCTGGGAATTTAAGTCCTGAAAAGTGCTGAAAATACACAAATGAGACTCCACATATGGCAGGGGGAAACCGAGGTATTTTGTGGGTTTTTCCAAACTGAGCTTTACTTCAATGGGATGAATTTAGTATCAAAACAGCATCCTATCCTTTTCTAGAACATATCTCATCTCCTCCCCTCTCCCCTGGAACATGCCATTCGTGCCTTTAGACCCTTCTTTTCTGTCACCTCCACTCCAAATAAAGGAAGTGACATTTACGGTGCAACACTGCTAAAGGAAAGGCTGTTCGCAAGATTCATTTTTAATCTGAGTCTTTTCAAAGGGAAGCACAGGTTAAAAAAATAAAAATAAAATAAAGGGGTTGCTTTGGCAACTGCCGAGGGCTGTCACTGCATCCCCCTTCCCGCGTGCCTGGAGGCACCAAGGTGCAGCGTTTGCAGCACTTCTCAGGGGGTGCCTCTCCTCTGCATCAGCCTCTAACCACAGGCTGCACCTGAAAGGCACCTGGAGGTCTTAACTTTAATGGCTCGGGATGGAAAGTAATGATTTGCTCAGTAGTGGAGAACCAGTGTTAACTGTCTAAAATGGTGTGAATGGCTCAGATGTTCAAGGGCAGTCTATCAGGCACCAG
>JAVCKT010001839.1:16126-33085 GCA_032273925.1 Rhynchotus rufescens
TTATCAGGATCACCTGTCTGTCAGCTGCATTACCTGCTTCCCCCCTTCCCGATTCATTTGTTTTAAAGGAATCCTTGGGTTTGCTTCAAACCAAAACAAAGCAAAAGCAGCTCCTCGCCAGGACCCTTACGGAGGAAAGGGGAAGAGGAACATATTTAAACACAAAGTTGAACAGAAAGGTTTAAAATTTGCAACCGATGCTGTGCACCAAGGAGATAAGAGCCTCGCAGACAAGTTAAAATGCACAGATACGCCAATCAACCCCAGCTGGATTCAAGGGGCGGCGAGCGCAGGTTACTCGCATTACATGGGGCTATCTCAAGTTACTCAAATGACAATAATCACACACTTGTCTCATTGTGTCAACTTTTTAACAGGGGAAAAGCCATTGTCCACTTCAAGAGGAAACAGCAAAGCAAAGCAGATCAGATTATTCTCGAGTGAATTGTCAGGTTGAGGGAGAGCGCCGCTTATCTGATACCCGCGCAGACGTGGAGAGCAAACAGCTCACCTGGCTGCACACACGGACCCATTCTCCAAGGCAAAAGGCAAGCTGTCTCAATTATTAAAAAACAAATGGCACAGTCAAACTGGAAATTTGCTGCCTGCCCTAACAAAGCCACAATAATTGCGGGTGGGGAGCGGTGGGAGGGCTGTTCTCTGATGCAGTCGGCGCTGTTGGACTTTTGCTCCCCTGCAAAAAAAAACCTGTATTTAAATACCGTGCCAGTGCTGTCTGGAATACGACCTTGGTGCCCTCACTGAGACAAAATACCTGCTTTGAATCAGGTGAACTCTGGGGATGAAACTTATGGGACATCTGGGAAAAGAAGTTTTTCTTACTCTTGCTTAGAGCCCTTTTGCCCTTTTCATCCCTTATAGTGTCCGTGCTGCGGGCACTGAAACTGGCTGCAGGGCAACGTCAGCCCATCTGGGGTAATGAAAACAGAAAGGCTCAAGGCTGATACTAAAAATGAGAATCTAGTAGCTGTAAGTGGGCAAGGATCCTGTTCTCCCTAAGCCCTCTAAGTTAGCAAGGCAAAGACTGCTCGTTCGGGCTTTGCATTTGGGCAGCTTGCACTCCAAGGCAACTAAATCATTCCTTCCACGTGGATTTTAGCACAGGACATAGGCACAACCTTCTGTGGGGGAATGACGTCTGCACTGTCAGCTCACATCAACTGGAAACTTTGAATTAGCTTCAGAGGGCACTGGGTCTGCTCTTTTCTGTCTGTAAAAGGCACACGATACCTCTTTCTTTAACCAGCTCTCCAAGGATGCTGACACAGCCCAAAGAAGAGCTGACCTCCTAAGCCAGTAAGAGGGCCACTCATGAACTAACCTTCCCTCAGAAAGGTCTCTCCTGGCTTTGTTACAGTCCGTGCCTTCCTACACAGTGGGCATCTATTTGACCAGCTGAACACAGCGAGGGGAATTCAGGTTTCAGAGGCACTCAAAGAGCTTCACACCACATCCTTCATTGGGCCACCCTTACAGTGCCCATGCAGCGAAGACAAGGAATCAATTGTTTTTTTTCCCCCCAAAGACGAGAAAAATTCCTTTTGGGGGATAAAAGATGATAAAGCTAAGAGGCTTTTCTTGGTAAGAAGTGACAGTCAGCCACAGATAAAAGGACTAGAGTCCGTTTTCACTCACAATCCCCACCAACCAGTCCCTTAAAGAATCATACTTGACCAGATTACTGCATAAAATTTTCTCCAAAAAGGTACATTAATTTTCCCTTCTGACAGAGAAATTCTTATCAGGATCCAAGCAAACCTTTACAACCACAAATTAATGCCAAGAGAAAATTAGAATTTCTAATGCTAAACTAGCCTCATTCAATACCCAAACATTTTGGTGCACTTAGGAAACGTTCCTCCTAAATCTGATATGCCTATCAAACTCTGCTTGCTCTTTTTCCTGGAAAAAAAAAAGCTCTTGCAGAGCTGTGGGAGCTCTGAATATGAGCAAGCTGCCTGCATTACAGTGTTAGCCACTGGAGTAGCAGCACTACACTTAAGAAGTTGTCATGGACCTCACGCCCTGCTCTTGCCTTCTGCTCAGTTTTCTCGCATAACTTCATTTTGTGGGGAAAAAAAAAAAAATACACCTACCTTCTTCAACCTTTCTGCATGAATCTCTACAGCCAGGATGACTCTTGGTATAAGGCTGTTGCAGCTGCATGTGCCTCTCAGACCTTACGGCCAGATCCCTTGCAAGCCCGTGGTGTTGCACTACTGAACCTCATTGAATACGGGGCTAAGTGACTTTTAGCCTATCGCTCCCCCAGCTCCAGATATTTAAGTGCATATTTGCTGAGTGTCTCAACCACAATAACAGCAGTTTCTCTTGAAATCTTTCTGATTCACAACCACACGTTAGATCAGGGCAGAGGCCCCAAATGCAAAGTCCAGCAGTGTGAATATGAAGACAATTAGTAATTGGAACTTCTGCTTTCTTTCAACTCCCATATTCCTGGAAAAACACTACCAGAGCATTAAAGCAGAAAAGATAATAAGGCTTTTTCTTGACACCACCAAACTGTCTGCATCCTAGCCTGAACAGCCTTTGCATTTTTTATTTTCTCCCTGTACCCCTATAAACAAGAAACACCTTCTGTGGTTTTCGTATGCATCGTGTACAGAAGTTTTGTGAATCTGCCCCCCAGGCTTTTGTGTGTTCTCACTTCAAAGGTGCTGATCTCTTTTTAAATGTCCCTTTTGACGACTCAAATCTCTGATCTGGAAGTTAAAATTGACTAAATGGAGATCTGATAATCGGCAGTTTTACTTCCAGCCGCATCCTGTGCATGCAGTAATAAAAGCAGTGATTATCTTTGATATGGCTGATGATGTTACCAGGATAGCAGACATTCCAGCTGCTTAATTTAATTTCAAATCCCAGTGATAGCATCTAATGGCTGTTTTTTAGCTAGTGCTACAGATTTCATTTTGTAGTGACCGTTGATACTAGCAATGTAGTTTGCTTTCCCACCTGACTGCAGAAGCCCAGCAGAAGATGTCCTACCAGGTAACCATGGTGTTTTAAAATACCACTCTGTATCATCGATAGTAAAAATACTGAAAGTGATTAACGAACTCTAACAAAACTAGAATCTCTTCATAGTACAAATAACCTCAGAATTAGAGATGAGAAAACGGCTAAAGACATTACCGTGCTAAAGAGTAACTAACTATTATGTTGAGACTCCCTCTTTTTGGGTCACAGAGTAAAGGCACATCGGAATACACTAGACACGCACTCTGAGACAGTGTTCTACATTTGCCAATGGATACCACAAAAAACAAACCCGGTCAGGTCACAGCCTCCCAATCTCCACTAAGCTACATATATTTAGTACAATATTTTTCACATGCTGGCCTTGCTCCTCCCCAGCACAGCTTCTCCTTTTCCATACTGTATTGGCTTGCTCCATCACAACTATTATAAGCTCTCCTACATCTGGGATATCACAACATCGTATTAAGAACTAAAAATAAGAGAAATATTATCCCACTATGTACTAGTGGTAGGACTCTCTACATATGAATGGTGTCATGAGACGACAAAGCAGGAGGATACCGTGCCTGAAAATCTTTTCAATTTTTTTTTTCTTTTTAATACAAAACCTCTAATTTAAGCTAACAAGGACTCTCTATCCCTCTATTACCCAAACACTAATTTGTCAGCATCTGAACTAGCCTAGTTTTCCATTCAGTGAGCTGGAAAGTCAAAAGATGGAACTAGTAGACTGTTGCTGCAAGAAAAATCATGATCCATCATTTTTGGATTTTGCTTTTACTCCCTTTCCCTGTGTGCTACAGATAGCAGCATTCCTCATTCCCTCTCAATTTCCATATCTATTTGCTGGGACTTACTTTCTGTGCATTCCTGGCCTTTAAAGTGCTGAAACAACCATGAGAGATGAGCTGCTAATTAAGCCGCCGCGTTGACTTTCAGAACTTTCCCGAAATGCAATGAATCTGTCAAAGTTTCTCTGTCTGGAGAGGCCTTGTTTAGCACTGCTGTGATGAGGCACATTTCTGAGTCACTCTGGAAAATTGGATTAAAACCCAAGCCTCAGATCACAAACTAAAATGACGTCAGAAGTATTTGCCTCATCGTTTGAGGACACCTCTGGTACAAAACAATTCAATTGCCAGCTCAATAGAGTAACTCCTGAGCTTACCCAGCAGATTAGGAGGGGCGAGGGGATACACAGCCTTGCATGATGTCCAGCTTTTGTATGCATCATTAGCCCCTAGGGTTCACAAGCACTAGGATGTTTCTGAGAACACATTATTTTGTTTCTCTTATCACTAACATTCTTAGGATTAATTAAAATCCTCTAGTTCTATCGATTGAAGGGAGCAGAACATAGCAGACCAGAACAGAAAAATGTCAAATTTTCAAGAACATCTACTGTTGGGAAATTCTTAAAAGGGACACAGGTACTGAAAGGAAGCACAGCAAACCTAGAGACTGGTGAGTTGACCCTCTGTTTTTCCTGTCATGAGAGACACAGGGCTCTGAGGAAATGGTGGTCGGCCCAAAAAGATGCACCCAGCCTATTCCCTGCATGAGTCCCACACTGGATATGACCACCTGGGAAATCCCAGTTTCTGTTAGATGATGAACATAATGGAAGACATGGGCAAGATGGAAGGGAGCAGAAAAATGGTGAACTTTGGATGGTAAAAGTAGACTTAAGCAAAGTCCTCAAGGGCCAGAAGAAGATCTCCTGTGTGCTGCTCCCCTCTTGCAGAGCTGTGGGTTGCAGCACACTTAAATGAGATGGAGATGATCGCCTCTGCAAGCTGTCAGTCGCCCAGAGACACAGAAATGAGAAGTTTCCATTCCCCAAAAAGGATTCTGGTTCAGTAAATTCTGGTTAAGACCTGCTTCTGGTCCAGTGAGAGTGAGAACTGCAGGGTCTCACTTGAGACCTAAAACGCTTCTGAAATGAGAGGGCAGAGAGAACACAGAAATTCTATTAGGGCAAAGAAATCTTTCCTCCCCCCACACATTTTTTCCCCTTTTTATTTTCTTCCCATCTTTTATGCACACTTAATTTTTCTTGTTTTATTAAATTCTTCTGAATTGGAGGTTTTTTGAAATAAAGATACTGCTGCAGCCTACTGCAGTTAGGATACTTGATGAAAGGTGTTTGCTCTTATAAAATATCCTGCTGAAGTCTTACTGACTTACTGAGCTTACTCTCAGTGAGGACTGTCGGTTAATGATGACTTCTTTTTGAAAGGGGATCTTGAAATTAAAATGCCTGTATAAAAAGTAGCCATAGGCCTAGGCACTAGGAACATTTACAAAGATGTTTTCTGGAAACCAGTGGGCATTTTGCCTGGATGAGGTGAAGCCAAGGATAGGAAATGAGTAAAGAATAACGAGAAGGGGGAAAGCGGTGCTTAAAAGAACCAAGTTGGTAAGAAAATATACTACGGTCTGCTCATTCTAGGACACGTTTCCTGCGTGCACAATCCAGGCCTGTGCAAGCACGGCTCTGCTCGGGCTCCTCGGCCCTCGTTGCGAGGAGCGCTGCGGAAGGCCGGCCCCGCGCTCGCTGCGACCTTGGCAGCTGAAGGCCCCAGATGCCCGGCTCCGGGACGAAGCTCCGCAGCGGTGTCACGGCGTGTCAGCTCGCCGCACGCAGCCGCCGCCGCCGCCTCGGCCTCGCTGACAGACCTGCCTGTGGGGCCTGGTGCCGGGTCAGCGGCTGCGGCGCCGCTCTCTCCTCCTTGAAGCCACTTTCCTTGGATTTCTGAGGACGAGGTGCATCCTCTTGACAAGAGGCATCTGCAGTATTGGATTAGGGTAAAGCAAGTGTGTAGGGGGATAATATTCGCTATACTTTCCTCTGTGCTGCCTATAGCCCAACTGGTTTGTAAATGACAGATAAAACCTGGAGCTTTCTAGGAAGTGAAGGGACAAAATATTAAGGAATAACTGCCTACAAATGGTTTCTTTTTACCAAGGAGAAAACAGCCAGCTTACCCAGATCCCTGCTTTATTTATTGGAAATAACACAATATAAATATTAATCGAATTGCATAATAAAAGCCAAGCACCACAAAGGAATAACCTGCATGTTTATTTTAAAAGCGCCATTACTAAAATAGCCTATTTTTATACTTTTTTTAACAGTGAATTAATTCTTTAAAAATGATACAATTGCTTCATGAAGCCTTTTATATATGAAGGGTCTATGAATATAAAACTGTATTAGGGCCAAATCCAGAAGTTCTTACCCAAGCAAAACTGATTTTAGTGGAAATAAAGCCTGATGGACTAAAGGATTTGGTCAGTAATTTATGGGACCCTTATCTCTGATCCACCTTCTAGGAACGCTAGCTTGTGGTACAGAGCAATGTAATATGCTTAAATATCTATGATTAATTCGGGTAATCTGGTTTATAGAGCCCGCTTATGTAAATGAAAAGGATTTACCTTTATGTCTGAGATGAAAAAAATATGCATCAGATACAGAGAACCACACATTACAGAAAATGGCCTAGCTGAATTGTATTAATGTCTCAAAAATGTTGAGAAATGCTGTATCTTCTCCTTAAGCCAGTAATCATAGCGCCTACAAATTGCATATCTTATCCTACTTTACACATACACAGAAGTGGGCAGCGGTTATTTTGAAGGCCATATATCTCTAATTTGTACTCCCTACAACACGCTTTTCAAAGCATAACAGAGAACTGCAGCTAAAGACTTTAAAAACATGGCGAGGGCCGTGAAGGATTAATGCTTTACCTGGTAAATGGAACGGAAGTCAACTATCAAAGAAAACCAGCAACATTCCTGTGGTCCAGTCTCAAGCACTGGAGGGTTTTCGTGTGACGAAGTGGTAATTCAGTTCAAAGTATCACAGACACTTTGGACTGAGAACTCCCTTTGTACTTCTGTCCAACGTGAGCTACAAAATCATAGATAATACAGAGAGGAGGGAGCAGCCTGACCATTTTATCTGATCCCTTCTATAACACAAAGCACAAGATTTCCCAGAGCTAGTTCTTGTTCAAGGCAAAGCCTGTCTTTTAATTTCAAGAGCCCTATTCCACCTCCATTAGCACTTAAGAAAAATCTCCACCAGCTTCAGCGGAGCAATCCTAAGAAACTTTGATACAGATCCTTGACAAAGGATTCCTATATGATCATGGATTGCCCAAGAGCAGCAGCAAGAGCTTCCCTGTTTCCTGTTGTCATGGAGCTGTCCTGGTTGGTGGAGCAGTCAACTAAGGAGCCTTCCAGGAAAGTGCAACTTAGAGCAGCCCCAGAGCTGCTTCAATTTGTGCTTCAAACCACCTTCCCATTTCCTTACTTCAGTAGCAAGTTCTGAAGCCACACAACAAATACATGATGTTAAATTTCAGATTGGAAGTAATTTTATATATATATATACACACATGCATATACATATATATATATTTTAAAAAGTCATTTGCAGCGGGTAACTATCTTTTAAATCAGACTATGTAACATGCAATGCTTTCTCAAAAAGAGAAAAACACTGAAGGAAAACAATGGCCATGCAGCTTCTGAGCATGGCAGACATCACAAAAACAAAACAGAGGAAAGAGTATTGGATTCAACTTGGATATAAAATATGATTTATTCCACCTAGCACTAGTGGAAAGATAACCATGCCCTTCCGTACTTGTGAGACAAACAAGATGATGTGGTTGAATGGGGTTAGACTATAATAGGCTTTAGAAGCACAAAGTTTAAGCTAATATTCTCTGCTTAGTATAGGCTGTGATATTTACTACACCCTTCCAATACAATCCTAAATACAATCCCCAGAGGTAAAAGTTGAGTAAAACAATGTAAATAAGCAAAGGCTCTGATAAAAGCTCTGATTTCATATTAAAGCAAAATCAACACCCTCAACCAATAGAGATGCTCATAAAGAGATAAAACACCTCAAAGCAAAGCATCTGTGTTTGTGCTGCTATTTCATGTCAAGGCAATTACAGTGATGCTATTAGGAAAGATCAGCGAGGGAGCGGTGTTGTCATATAAGAAGAAGAGAAAACAAACCTTTAAGCAATCATGTAGAGCATGCAGAACATCTTAAAGCTGGTGGAGGAACAAAGCTTAGCACTGTCAGGGTATTGATCTGTTCCAGAAGGTGCAGAGTTCTGCACCAGTGTGATTGCCTTCCCTGCTGGGTTTAGAGAGGTCTGAAAGAATACAGTATTGATCTGGCCCAGTTCGTGAGAAGCGATAAACACGGACTCCAGTCCTCCAGCTCTGAAAGAAAACTGTTGCAAAGCAGCACAGCTCTGCTACGGGCACCCCTGCTACATGGATAACAATGTGCGCTCCATATCAATGTTCACACCATTTGGAGCCCAAAAATAGTGCTGTCCAGCGGTAACAATGGCATACCTGAAGACTTAGCTTCTGTTGCCCTTTTTTTCCCCATCTACTACAAGCTTTGTGGGGAGCATAGGGCACATCTTATTATCATGCATTCAGGAAATATTGAATTTATATGGGGAGTTTGGAACCTTGAGACAGTAGCAAAAAAAAAAAAAAGCACCACTTTTCCCTGTTTCCTACATTTCAATTTAATAAAGATTGAAGACTGTTTCTAAATTTCTGTTAAAGATGAAACATCACTCATTGACTCTATAGTCTGTAAGTTAAGTCTGACAGTCTTTGCGGATCTGTAACAACGGGGCAGTCAAGAGAAAGCATTTCTGCCCCTAAATCCCTGGAACAAGGCTGCCCTGCAGAAACAGAATCCACGTCTATAAGGGCAGGTGGATAGGGAGGTCAGAATGCATCTGCACTTCCAAAGTCTTTGGCCAAAATTGCCTCCTCTTTCTAGGGGTGTGATAGTTCAACAACAGCTCTACTACAGTACTACAGACACAGGTGGGGAGAGAAGAGAGAGACTGCAAGTCAGGTTGACAAATCAGATTACAAGCTTTAGGCAATCAAACTACAAAGATACAACAGGTTATTAAATGCAGCTCTGTGAAGTATTATAGAACCTTAGTATGCAGGGAAAAAAAAAACATAAAGTAAAAAGAAATCCAACTGTTAAACAGAGTCCTTAACATTTGACTCCTCTCCTCTTAAGCCACCTTAAAAAGCACATTGGCACAGATGCACTGAACCAGCATCTGTGAGACTGTGTTGTCTCATTGCAACTTGTTTTGTTGTTGTGGTCTTGCTGGAGACTTCTGGGGATTCCTTGAACTTTTCTTGCCTTAAGACAGCATCTCTTCACGGCTGATTCTGATCATCGGCGTGACCCGCGGCACACCACCAGCCGCGGGATTTCACGCAGGGTGGATGCTGCACCTTGCCCCGGGGAGCCCAGCCTTCCAGCTTTGTGTTTTCACGCACAACTGAGAGCCACGGGCACTCGGTCAAGTTTTCACAACTCCTGAAGGCACTGAATTTCCAAAAGGATGAGTGCTGCCCTGCACGAGCCCCCTGACCCCCGGCTCTCGGGAGAACAATTCCCTGTTTTCTCTCTCCTTGGCACAGGTGCATAACCTCACCTGGGTGCTGGCTCGCTTCACACTCAAAGAATTCCCTCTCCTGCCTCTGCCAGGTCTGCTGAAAAATGCTCCATCTTCCCTCCAGGCAGATACAGATCTTTTATCACATCGCTTTCATAAACAATGCACAAACATTTATTCTTTGTTATTATTTTAGGACTATCTTTTCTCTTTTTGCAACTCTCACCACTGAGAACAAAAGAAAACTGTTTACCAGACACGGGCACCTGGCTTGGGTTTTGTTTTCCCCTTTTACTCTCTGAATTCAACTCCGTTTTTGTTTAAAGAGATGCAGAAGAAGCAGCGGACCTTGTGGGTCAGCCGGGTCAGCTTTCTCTATCGAGCAGGATTTTCCCATACACTCTGACCCCCTCAAGGATTTTATCTAGCCTGTTTTTTGAACACCTCTAATGATGGTGACTCAGCTACCTCACTAGGCAGCTTATTCAACTGTCTGGCCTAATTGCTCTTGTTTTTCTTTGTATGCAACACAATTTTTTATTATTATTTTTATACCATTTATCTGTCAAAGGAGGGAGAAGGCAACAGATAATTCCCTCCTCCAAGTACTTCCCATTCCTTCCTATCTGGTAATATCTGTAAAGCACAGCAATACTATCATCATAGCTTCTTAATTTAGTAGATTATGTGAGAGCTGCACATCGTTTGTTCAAGGGGGTCAATGAAAATAGCAGCTACAGATATCCTGGCATTCCTGTTTTCCTACAGCAGTAAGGAGGGTATCCTCAGTGTTGATCTCCACCTCTTGAAGAACAGGAATGGGAAAGACAAGCATCAGGGGAAATTAAATACTACTCAAGACTATGTTCTCAGTACTATGGGACAAGTACACAGATGAGGAAGATTGGGTCCCTTGTCCAAGACCAGAGATGCCATCAGCCTTGGACATCAACACCTCCACAAGGCTGGTACTGGGCATGGCTAGAACTTGTCATCAAAATTGGAGTTGCTTAAAGAACTGCAGAAGAATCAGCCACAATAACAACAAATTGCTACAGGTTGGGGCTCCTTCAGCACGAGTCCGTACTCTGCAGCCTGGGGCATAAATTGGCATAAAGTAGAAGTAGCTGTGGCTGACACAGACAGGCACCTGCAAGAAGTTCCAAGCTCCCATGCTGTTTTGAGTCCAGGAGTTGGACAACATTGTCTAAAATATGGATGTGGTCTAGATTCAGTGACCTTATTACCAAATATAACCTCCTGTTTAGAAATAAAAATACCATTTGGCCCATGATCTTTAAAGGACTGCAGAGCCCAGACTTATGACTGAGGTAGAAAGCATCAGAAAAGCCAGTTGGTGAATGGCATCAATGAACATTTGTGCTTTGTTTTTGTCATATTATTTTTCACATAACTATTCTTATGCCAAATGGTTTAAACTAGGACTGCCTAAGCTAATTCTGCAGAAAGAGAGGGTGAAAACTGACCAGAGCTTGAAAACTAGAATGTATAAATATTACTGCGTTGTGTTCCACTCTAGAGAATCCAGCAAGGATAAAAACAGGAAGAAAGAATTGATCAAAAGGGGAGAGGGAAGTGTAGGGAAAAGGTGAAAAACGAAGCCGTGTGGCAAAGAAAAATAAATAGTGGTGGATGTGAACTGAGAAAAATGCTCAGGTAAAGAAATAGTGGTTAGGACATCCACTTACACATGAGGTGTTTCTTGCAACTCAAATTTAAGTACCAGATGAGCAACATTTAAGCAGATGTCTAGTTTTAAGATATCAGCCCCGCCAAAATCAATTAGTTCACCTTGCACCTAAGTACCTTACAGATTCAGCGATGCCGAGCCAGCTTTACCTTCAGCAGAGAGATCATTCTGAAAATCCCCTCTACAAAACCACGCACCGAGAGCAGAGTGCCAGGTGTGAGAGTAGGAGGAAGAGGAGGAGGTGTCGCTGAAGTGGAAGGCTCACGGGGAGAAGCATGTTCTGCCATCCCCCGTGCTCCCCCCAAAACACAGGCTCGGAGAGGTTTGTGAAAGCTACGGGACAAGAATGAAAACACCCTCTTGTCTTTAATTTATGTTAAAGGGGTGGCAGATCAAGAGATTGCTTTACGTATATAAAAAAAAGATGCTCTGCTGTCTGTCACCCACACAAGGATGCATGTACAAACATCATTTTATATAATAAAAGACTAACCTGCGGCTTATATTTTTTATATATTTTTCTTTGTAAAATGAAGCTTATTTTCCCAGCCTTGGCATTCTAAGAAAAATTCAAGGACTGTATTTAGAGCCCCTATGGGGAAAAAGGCAGTGGTGGGGAATGGGCTTCTCCACAGCCGCTAAACGAGAGGAGGGCAGAGTTGCAGCAGAGTTACTGGAGTGAACAACCTCGCTCTGACCAAAAGGAGTCATTTAATTTTAGGTACTCCCCAAAGGTTTTATTCCTCTTGGCTGCCAGGCCAGGAATGTCAGGCGTGTTGAGATGGGGCACCCTGGAAAGTGCCGAGCGTGAAAGGCAGCAAACAGGTTCCGCATGACTGCTGTTAGGTCTGGGAGCCTCCACGGAGAGCTGCACTCTTTGACCAGATAGGTGTGAACCAAAGAGGGGACCGGGTCATTTCTTTTCAAAGTTTTCTTTGCTTTACAAAGGCTTAAAGATTTTTTTTTTCCCACCCCCTCCCTCCTAGAAGCTCAAATGGCTCCAAACCTTCAGTTTGAAAAGAAGAAATTAAAACAAAAAAAAAAATAGAAGCACTTTATCTTTACAAATAAAGCACACAACGGGGAGAAACCCAGCAGGGGAACAGAAGCCCTTATTTCTGATGGATCCAGCAGCATTTTTCTAGGCATTAACTAGACCTAAGGCAATGACAAAGTTTGTCACTGTGCATGTGTGTCAGAGCAGATATCTCTAAACCTCAAGGTTTATAAAATGCAATATCTGCAAGGAAAGAAGTGTCTTATGCTACAGATATACACCACATGCAACAAGGTCTGGCTCTTGACAAAGGTCTCTGGCTGATGTTGTAACACAAATAACTAATGAGAACGAGATGGAAATGGTGCTCTAATCCTCCCAGTGGCTATTGTATAAAGAAAGGCACTGAGACTTTGCGAGAAAAGGAACAAAATTCATACCCTCCAAACACAAGACTGCAGTTTCACTGCCTGAGTACTACTAGGTCCAGCCCTGTGTCCGCTACTGAAAACATGGACTTGAACCATCTTCACTGGCCTGAGCAACCTATGACCAATTCCTTATGGAAATTCATGGACTGAATCTGCATTAACACAGACCTAGTGATCACATCTGCCCCAGGACAGGGCTCCTCAACACATGCTAGCAACAAATTTCTGGGCATTTGTTCACCTATAGTATCTCCTCCAGGGCCAGGAGTTTTCCAATGAAGCGAGGACTTACCCGAAGGTTTGGAATCAGGGAAAGTTTCATGAGAAGTGAGCACATGAACAGGATGAGTTGTTAAGATGAGCTACATCACAGACTTGTTCTAAAATTAGACAAGACGCATCCAGCCTAAAAACATCAACTGGGGTTGAATTTGATAATTGATATAGCTAATTTATGGATTACATGAACCTAAAAATAATCTTTGTACAATCACTTTTATTTCAGATTTCACTAAAATCAGCATGGTTCTCAGAAATGCAAAATGCTTTTTATTGTATGTTGTTTGCTTTACAAACATGAAAAACCCAATGAGAGAGCATTTTCCTGCCCCATCAGCAGCACGCCACAGTTTTCACATAGTCAAATGCCACAAGTCACCTATCAGAGCCAAGGGAAGCTTTTGTTTCAGATGGAGATGACAACGGCCACCAAGGGCAGGTACCTCCATCCCTTGGTGGATGGACCAAGAGGGGCATCACAGCTGCACACGAAGGCAATGCAACAGCAGCAGGGAATTTACAGTCCAAGAACCGGCCACTTGGATCAGACATGAGCACCAACACTGCTTTACTACCAAATCTTCCATTTATTTTAAGGGCATTAGACCAGTTCCACAGAATTTGGCAGCATTTCATGGAAATTTTCAAGGGCTTCAAATTTTTACTGGAATAGAGTTGCCACTACATTTTTAACCACCTACATGGAATAAGCTAAAAGTAGCAGAGCAGACATGTTAAGCAAAGTGTATTGAGATTCTAGGTTTGGTCTTTCACGCAGTCAACAAATTCTTGCCTGGCCATAAGTACTATATGAATCACTCCTACTTAAATCAATGAATTTCTTCCTCTGAGCTCTATTTTTAAATGACTTCATTGTGCAAGATGCTGAGTTTTAAACTGCTGATTTGTATGAAAATCAGAAGCATTTCTCCTTTGTGGAAACACCAGTCTTTAGCAGACAGGACCACTTGAGCAAGACAAGGAAATTTCAAGAATCCTTGTTAGTCCCTTCTCATAACAAGACTGTAAAGAGTCAGTTTTGAAGGCAAACAGCAATTCATCACAGGACTGAAAATGCACAGATCAAGGGTCAATTGCCAGTTTTGCCACACACTTCTTATATAACCTCATACAAGTCATTGCATGCGTGCCTTGACTCCTTCCTTATGAAATAAAGCTAATATCCATCTTTTCTCCCCTACCCTTTGCTTACACGGACTGCAAGCACTTTAACTTACAGCAGACCTTGCCCGAGACTCCCGTGAACTACAACACAATCAAACAGCAGCTGTTTGTTGCTGAGAGAACCTAATAAATGCAGTATTTTAACAGTCCTGCAGGGGATGCCTACAGCTCAGTTCCTAGAGGGTTTTTAATTCCTGAGGAAAAAAGAAAAATATGCAAGTCAAACTGGAGTGGGAGGGGTGGAAGGAAACAGATTCCAATTACCAGGTAGTGGGAGCAGAGTCAATCCGGGAGGGCAATCGTTCCCTCTTCCCAAAACAATGTAGGTGGCAGCGCATCAAGTTTTCAAATTGCATCATCTGATACAGAGCCACAGTTCAGCTTTCTACATTACTAATAAAAGGTTAAGGTTTCAAGCTATTTTTTAATTTAGATCTGTTGTTTGGTAATTGGAATAAACATTCAAATTTGAGCATCAAATTTCTCATTAGTTTCACATCAATACCTGTGCTGAAACTATGGATCAGTGAACTGAGTTTCTCACTGCCCAAGTGAATTCATTAATCATTCTCTCCTAAGATGGGCATATAAGCAGACAGCTGTTCTAAGCAGCTGTCTTCAGATAAAACTCCTAACATGTATACCGCCTTAAAAAAAAAAAAAAAAGAAGGAAAAAAAAAGAAAGAAAAAAATACGAGAGAAAGAAACAACAACAAAAAATCCCCATACACCTTTTCAACCTTCGCTGTTGTCTTAACTCAAAGATCTACCTGCAGCGACGGGTCTGGTAGGAGAAAGGAACTGGATCTCCACTCAACAATGCATTCCAATTTGTAAATGGTCACTTTATGGTTACAGACAGAAAGTTTTAAAACCATTAAGACTTAGTTACCACTCCTTATCTGGGGTATCATGAGGAAGAAGAAATACGAAACCAGACACTGATGAATGTATTCAGTGAACAAGTATAATCTTAGACCAGATGCAGCCAAACATTTTTTTTTTCCTGTCTATAACTGTACAGCCTTGGTTCCTTTCCCAGTACCCCCATTCTTCTAATAACAGATATTTAGATTTATTTTCATATACCTTGATGGGCTAGGATGAGATAGACATTACAGTCCACATTAGTCTCCTGTTTTCCATTACAGCCGAAGCAAATGCTTAGGTAACTGGAGCTTATCCTATTTAAATATATGCAATCAGGAAATTTGAGATTGCTTTGATGGACCATATAATATTTCCTTTAGAAGCTCCCTGAGATGCCATCGTCTACAAGTTCATCCATACAGCAAATGGTCTCACTGGGTACCCTTTCCCTAGTTGCGTCACACACTGGAAAGTAAGATGAGCCCACAGTAATCTTTCCTTGAAAAACATATAAACGGCGACTTCTGAACTGACCTTGTTCAAAATAAGCAACAGACAGGAAAAGAATGCATAAACATGCCTTGTAGTGCCATGGAACACTACCGAATTTTTACCCTGGGTTAAAACAGGTATTTTATATTTTCAGTATACGCTCAAGTTCAACATAGTTTTTATTTTATAAATTGCTGAAGTTTGATGTGATAAAACTGTACATGTGCTGAAGATACAAAGCTGTTGCTTTAGCAGAGGCAAAGAGGTTTGCAGAAAGAATGAATGTTTTTGTGGCACAACAATCTTCCTGTCACTACAAAAAGTAAAACAGAACTGAAACTGAACAGTCAATGCAAGAAGATGAGTCTGCTCTAATTTTGGTGGAAATATGGAGCAAATTTTCATTCAGTTAAGTCAGCTAGAGAACTCTGACCAAGCACAGCACTTAGTTGGGGAGAATTTGCCTATTTCTTTCTTTTTTCTTTTCTTTTTTTTTTCCTTTTTGCCTGGAAGCTTCAGAGAGTGTTAACAGTTAAAAGCCACATAATGGAGCAGCTGAGCTGATGGAGTGATCCGGTCTTGTCTCCAATACAGTTTATTATCAATTGCTTCTTGTTTCTGGGAATTTTTCTTTTTAAAAAAAGTATGGGTATAATGATAAAGAGCATTTCAGTGTTCTCTACTTAAGTTACTATGACAAAGCTCGTGAGAAGCAGCAATATCTGTAATGTCTCTCCTCGTAAACCTTGTCTTGATCCTATCTGCAGATGGGCATGGCTGCGATAACATTATTAGTGAGCTACAGTGAGACATCAACTCCGGAGGAGCCTTGGCCATTTATCAAGGGCAAATTTTAGGAGACTGACGAGAAATTTGTGTCTGGTTCTAAATCGTTTAACTCAAACGACTGGTTGAGTTGTCTTCATGAGAAAGGAGATGGTTAATTATGAACTATCTCATTGAGTTAATCTACCTGAGTAAAGACAGCAAGATTTGGACTAGTACTGATCTAAATAATAAAAATAAGCTGGCTAAATGTCTCGCATGGAAATATTACTACTTCCCAGACGATTACAAAAAGCTTCCAACCGGAATTACTTCACCCATCAAACATAAACATTTTTCCAGGAGATCAACATTTTACATCAATTTAGATTATTTCTCAGATTTTATTTTCTTCCTTCTACGTGCACTTTGCTCAGATTTCTGTGACTAAAAGAGTTCACATTTCATCACAACTGAGCCAATTCCCAGCTCTGTTCCAAATGAGAGCTTTGCCTGAGTGCCCATGGAAAGAGACTGAGAACAAAATATTATATTTCATATCCCCTGACGTAATCAACCCTCATTCTCTCCTACACGGAGGAAATTTGGATCTTGTGACCTCCATAATCATATTTCCCCTCCTCAGCTCATAATGGCTGCGTACAAGGGTCACCACAATTTAAAACACACAAATAACGCAGAACTGTTCAGAAATTAGTAATA